>JXCR01056283.1:168221-191922 GCA_002079205.1 Phalaenopsis hybrid cultivar | reverse complement strand
CCTTTGGCGCTATCGATGCTGAGTAAAAATCTCCATCGTTAAATTGTTCTGCACCGTCGGCGCTGACCTCGGCGCTGCCGGCTCTAAGCACTTCTTCAAGAACTTAAATTTGAATTTAAATTTTATCCTTTTTGCTTTCTTTTTGCTTTAAGCCCTAAAAATCAACAACCTGCAAGAAAACATCAAAATTCCTTCCATTAAAGTGCAATATCAAAAAAAATGAGAATAAAATATGGGTCTAAAAGTGTATATTTATCAGGCAGCCCTATCTTATTTGCTATCAATCTTCATTGTAGTATTCTTCTTTTTCATTATCTTTGATGATGACGGATCTTGTGGTGAAACTTTCATCTTGGGCTTGACAGGTTGAAGACTCTGAACAGAAGTTTGTTATGATGTGATCCCGACTCAATGGCCTATGCATAGTATAACAATAGTTCTGATGGTATTTTTCACTTATATTTTCTTATTTTGCAACAAAACCAAAAACTTGATCCTAAAAAAAAATAAGAATTTAACTTTTTAATTTATATATATTTATATTGGGATACTACACAAGTATATGTATCATTATCAAGTAATATAAAACTTTTTTATTAAGACCTCAATATTGAACCCACAGAGAAGATTATGCATTATGCACTTTTTAGAAAGTTTTTCTATTTTTAAAAAGATAATTACTTAAATTAAAAATGATTTTGCAGGAATTTAAATATTTTTGATATTTTTGATATTTTAACAAAATAATAAAAAGATAACTAAAGTTCTTGTTGAAGAAAAATACTTAATATGAAAATATCTTTCTTATTATCATGAATCAGTAATAAGTATAGGAATTCTGTTGTGGAAGTATGCAAATTGTGTTGAGCCAAATGGGAGCAATAATATTCTTTACCCATACTAGAGATGTTATAATGAACATTGGCTAATTTAAAGTTTGAATAGTTCTGAAGACTGGCTAAGCAGGGAAGATACTAGCTCTCACTCTAGAGTTCCCTCAACTCCTTCCACCTGGGGGCTAACATTCTCGTATCAGAACCTAAAACATTTAAAGTCCTCTAATTCTACACCCATCAATGAATATTTCCCTATTTATTTGCACTCAATCATATGAACTACATTCTCATTCATACAACCTCATGTGATTCTTTCCAATTGTTGACTGAGATAACACCAGCCCGGTTCTTACATGTTCTCACAACAAATTGTAACATCTAGATTGGCCAAATCAAGAAGTAAATGAAGTGGATGAATTTAACTCATCATAACTTCTTCCATCATTAAAGATCAATACTCTCCAAAATGTCCATCCAAAACTTATTTACTTATCATTTTAGGAAGAAAGATAAATAAAACTACTCATAATCCATGGAGAACACAAAACCATACTTTAGTTTAAAAGAAGAAATCATTGTCAAACTAACAAGTCTCGATTAAAACCAAAAATAGTCTAAAACAAAAAGATAAAAACTTATCTCAAGTCCTCCACCAAACTCTTAAAGTTACTTTGAATCTCTTTTCTTTTACAACCACTCAAAACAAAATAACAAAAAGGATAAAATAAATAAAAAGGGGTTTCTGAAAATCTCTCCAAACTAACTCCCAAGAGATGAACTTTCAAAACTTGCCCATATTTTCAGGACTCTTTTGTAAGTCCTCTCTTTTTTTCTTTTATAGTTTTCCAAAAGGTGCATTGGGATATTTTCAAAATGTGTCTTGATTCGATGTATTTGCCCAAGAAACGCATCCTTTCATGATAATTTTTGTCCATGGTGGTTACAACCACCTATCAAGCCAATGGGTGCCTCAAAAACCTCTTCTAAATTTGTGAAATCCGATTTTACTCATCTAGTAACTTCCATTGGCGCTTAAGCGCGGGGTCTCGGTGCTTAGGCGGGGCCTTCTCTGTTTAACCGACCCTTAAGCACTGGATCTGAAGCTTAGGCGCCAAAACTCTTTTACACAATTTTTCATTTTTTTGCTTTGATCCTTTTTCACTCATTTAAGCATTTTTTCCATTTTTAATTGTATTTACAAGAAAAACACAAAAATACCTTCCATTAAAGTGCAGTATCTCAAAAATATGTATAAAAACGTGTCTAAGAGTACTATATTNAACATCTGGATTGGCCAAATCAAGAAGTAAATGAAGTACATGGATTTAAATCATTACAACTTCTTCCAACATCAAAGATCATTACTCTCCACAACTTCCACCAAACTTTAGTTTAAAAGTAGAAATCATTGTCAAACCAAAAAAAAATCTCAATTAAAAACAAAAGTAGTCTAAAACAAAAGATAAAAACTTATCTCAAGTCTTCCACCAAACTCTTGAAGTTACTTTGAATCTCTTCTCTTTTACAACACTCTCAATATAAAATTAGAAATAAAAAAATGATAAATATGTGGTGCCTGAAAATCTATCTAACTAACTCCCCAATTTTAAAACTTTCAAAACTTTTTCACTACTTTCAGGACCCCATTCAAAGTCTCAATCTTCCTTCTTTAATAATTCTCCAAAAGGTGCCTTGGTATCTCTTTAAAATGTGTCTTGACTCGATTTATTTCCACAAGAGATGCATCCTTTCGCAATATTTTTTGTACATGGTGGTTGTAACCATATATTAAGCCAATATATGCCTAAAAAACCTCTTCAAAATTTACAAAAATTGAATTTACTCCTGCAAAAACTGCTATTGGTGCTTAAGTGCGAGGTCTTTGGCACTTAGGCACAACCTTATCTATTTAACTGGTGCTTAAGCGCCGAATTTGCCGCTTAGGCGCCAAAACACTTTTGCACATTTTTCACCTATTTTCTCCAAATTTGATCCTTTTTCCCTCCTTTATCCATTTTTCACCTTCTTACATGTACCTGAAACAAAAACACAAAAATACCTTCCATTAACGCATAATATCTCAAAAATAAGTATACAAATGTGCTAAAAACACTATATATTTTCGACATATCAGAGATTTGTCTTGGTTTTAGGGCAAATTTCAGTGAAGAAATTGGCTCTAAGGGGTGGCTATTAGTGGTGAGAGCAAGGAGATTGCACTTTGGATGGTTTGGAGAAGCTCTAGAGAGATTTTGACATAGTTTCCTTAAGGTTCCTAGAACTCTCTTCCTTGGGCATGGAGAGGTCCATTTAAAGCCATGGCTTTCTGGTGGAGCTCAAGGCTTGGAGTTGGGTGCTAAAGATTGCTGAGGTGGAGGAAAGAAAATACTCTAATGGCCAATGGGAGTGAGCCAAGTCAGAGAGGTTTAATTTTGGGTTTTGGCCATTTGGGGATTCATTAGGGTGGCTGTTTCTGATGAATAAGGTGGTGGCTGACCATAGTTTGGTCACTTCTTGGCTCATGAGGGAGGTCAGAGAGTTGTTAATGATGGTTAACTGCTAAGTGTAAGTGATGATGAAGAAGATATTTGAGTTTAGGCCATGTATGGGGTGAAATCCCTTAAATCAAGATACCATTGGTCCATATCTCACCTTAGATGGTTTAAGTGGGTCTAGCCTAGTCCATAGGATGTACTTGGTGGCTGTGGAGTCATCGGTTTGGTGGCTTAGGCATGACTAAGTCAATTTTGGTACATGGGTCCAATTGAGGTCAAAATGGCTAAAAGTTAGGTTTGGGTTAGGCTAGACATGAATTTAAATTCAATTTATTGATCAAAATTGTGCAAATGATTGTCATGAAGATTTTTGGTGAAGGATTGAAATAATTTTAAGTTCAATTAGAAGCTCAATTTGAAGGATTTTGAAATTTTGGTCAATTTGGGCATAGTGGACTAGAATTGGGTCTAGATTGGGCTAAGGTTGGGCTAAGTCCAAATTGATGTTGGGAATGTTCTATAGGAATATCATAAAGAGCTTCCAATATAAATTGGGTGTCAATTTTGGGGTTAGGGCATTCAATTTGGTGGAATTTGGAGACAGCCAATTTGGGGCAAATTTGGGGATTTTGAACTTAGGTTAAAATTAAATGAAATTGAGGCTTCACCAAGGCCAATTGAAAGTTTAATTTGGTTTGTTTGAGTGTTATGAAGAGTTTTGGATTCAAATTGGGGAAAATTGAGTAGGCTATGGGGTTCAATTAGGTGAGATTAGGTCATAGGATCAAAATTGGGGATTTTGATTTGGATCAAAATTGAGCTGAAATCATGGGCCAATTAGGCTTGGAATTGGTTTGTATTGATCAAATGAAATATGAATTTGAGTTTAGAATTGAAATTGAAGGGAATTGGGGCCAAATTGATGGACATTTGAGGTGAATTTGGGGAAATTGCGCCTTTAAAGACAATTTGGGGGTTTTGGTCAAAATGGTCAAATTGGAAAAATTGAAAGGTCAAATTTTGTTTTAGAGACATTTGAAGTGATTTTGGAGGTTTTAGGAAAGTTTTTGGTATTCGTAATTTTTGCAAATTTATGGGTATTTTGGTAATTTTGAAATTTTTGGGAGGATTAGGGCAATTTGGGTACTTTTAAATGGTTTGAAATGATTTTTGCATAATTTTGGGTATTTTGGGTGAATTTGAGGATTTTGACCAAATTTAGGGTTGAAGGGCATTTAAATAATTTGGGTGGATTTAGGGGCAAAAGGCTAAGTTGGACATTTTTAGTGGAATTTGGGTGCCAACCACCACATATGAGATATGGACCAATAAAATGCCCCTTAGGGTCCTCTATGTAATGGTCGTAACTAAACCCTAGCATAGGGCTAGTGGGTCTAGGAGACCATCTACATGAGTCTCCCAAAAGATCAAGGGATCAAAGTCAACAATTTTGGGTTTTAAGATTGTGATTGATTGTGGGTGATAGTGAGTGCAAGTGAGTGAACTAGCTCCAGACCAACACCCAGGGTCAATCTTAAGGCCAAACAGTCTTATGAGGATTCAACTTGAGCTCCCCCATATTAGCCCCACCTAATCTAGAAATAGTAAATAAGAAAGTCCTATGACTAGACCCTAGGCTACTAAAGAGGGAAAACTAAACCTCAACCAAAAGTGTGGTCAACAACTCCCCGAGTTAAGAGAGGAAAGCCGCCCGAGGAATTCAAAGCACAAAAATTTTTTAATTCAAAGCCCAACATAGTTACAATACTCTGATGGAAACAAAAAGAGTGATCCAAGAATGGGTGATTGCAAACCAAAGTGGCTAGGTCGAGAGATTGATTCTCACCATAAACTGGGAAAGATTCTACTACTTCACTGTAGTAGCGATTGTCCTGATGGTTCGAGAGTTTTATGCAAACCCGAGGTTCACTAATTATGATCACATCCTAGTTAGAAGTAAACAAGTTAAATTTACTGCTGATCGAATCAATACTTTTTATGATTTGAGTGATGTATTTTTTGATGAATATGCTGCATTCGTGATGACTGATTCATCACTGGATTAAGTGATTGCATTTTTTACTGATGGAGGAGGGGAGTGGAAGATTAAGAATAACAAGATAGTTAAGCTTCCATGTTGACTATTCAGTCAAAAGTATGACACCACTTCATTTATGCCAGACTATTGCCAACAAATCGTTTGGCTGATGTTACAAAAGACAGAGTTGTACTAAACTATTGCATTCAGAACATGAAGGCAATAGATGTTGGTGCACCTATAGTTCAACATGCTCGAAGTATAGCGGGTAGTTCTATTACTGGTGGTTTGAGATACCTTGTCTTTATTTTTACTCTATGTGAACAATTAGGAGTAGAATCCCATAGAAATGAAGAAAGATTATAGCCACAAAATTTGATTGGGAGGCATATGATTTAGAGAGTAGAATCATTTTTTAAATTTAGAAGTGGAAGAAGGGATAGGAAATCTATTGTAGGGGCATCTACTTCTCGATCTACATCACTTGAAAGCATTATGAACCAATTGATGATTCAACAAATGGACATAATTAATATTCAAACTCATTTAGGAGAGATAGGAGCAAGAAATGCTTATAATGATGAATATCAGCAGAGGAAAGTTGAGCATGATATTGATTTTGAGAATGCTATTGTAAGACATCTTAGGGGTGAACCTAATGTGGAATTTCCAGCTTGCCTCAGTTTCACTCCCTATGCTCCTGTTCATGATGATGATGATGATAAAGAACAAGAAGAAGAACAATCTGATGATGAAGAGGAAGGAGATGAGAATTGATTTTTGGGAGTTTAGTTTAGTGTGTTTTGATGTTTGTTTGTTATTTGTGAGTATATTGTGATGTACTTTTAATTGGAGTCTGTGTAGTAAAAATTTTTATGTTGTGTGTGAACTAAATCAGTAATAGTAACTGTAGGCTTTCACTTTTTCTATAGTTTTAATATTTTCAGTTTAGTTTTTTAGTTTTTTTAGTTTTTGTTTTTTAATCTTAACAAGTTCTCTAGAATATATTATGTTTTATCTAATGCTTTAAAGCCTGTATGTAATTTTACAGTAGTACCTGTAGTATACCAAAGCCCATTTTCATAGTCAGAAATCCTCTATAGGTCAGTTTTTATTTTCATGCATTTAATATTTTCTTTCACGTACTTAAATTTATACTAATTTTTTTTTAAAATCACTTAAAAACATAAGTTTTGGGGAAAGAAAATTTATTTTTGAAAAGAAATAAACTAAATTTTGTTTGTCCTCAATTAACTATATTTTCAAAAAAAAAATAATTTAACATGGTCTGGGATATTAAGATANTGTTTTGATGTTTGTTTGTTATTTGTGAGTGTATTGTGATATACTTTTAATTGGAGCCTGTGTAGTAAAAAATTTTATATTGTGTGTGAACTAAATCAGTAATAGTAACTGTAGGCTTTCACTTTTTCTGTAGTTTTAATTTTGTCAGTTTAGTTTTTTAGTTTTTTTAGTTTTTATNTGTTTTGATGTTTGTTTGTTATTTGTGAGTGTATTGTGATATACTTTTAATTGGAGCCTGTGTAGTAAAAAAATTTATATTGTGTGTGAACTAAATCAGTAATAGTAACTGTAGGCTTTCACTTTTTATGTAGTTTTAATTTTGTCAGTTTAGTTTTTTAGTTTTTTTAGTTTTTATTTTTAATTCTTAACAAGTTCTCTAGAATAATTATGTTTTATCTAATGCTTTAAAGCCTGTATGTAATTTTACACTAGTACCTGTAGTTTATCAAAGCCCATTTTCATAGTCAGAAATCCTCTACAAGTCNTTTAATTCTTAACAAGTTCTCTAGAATAATTATGTTTTATCTAATGCTTTAAAGCCTGTATGTAATTTTACAGTAGTACCTGTAGTTTATCAAAGCCCATTTTCATAGTCAGACATCCTCTACAAGTTAGTTTTTATTTTCATGCATTTAATATTTTCTTTCACGTACTTAATTTTGTACTAAAATTTTTTTAAAATCACTTAAAAACATAAGTTTTGGGGAAAGAAAATTTTATTTTTGAAAAGAAATAAACAAAATTTTTTTGTCCTCAATTAACTATATTTTCAAAAAAAATAATTTAACATGGTCTGTGATATTAAGATATAACTTTAAATGATTATACTTCTGTTTATAAATATTGTGGTAAATTTAGATAAAGAGTTTTTAATAATAAATATCAATTCTAAAGTTAAAGATATTTTGTATGATAGGATAATACTATTTTTTTCTATTTAAAGTATAGAAATTATATTTTTGAAGTGTTAATAATTTTAGAGTTTCATGTAAAAAGAAATGAATGAGACTTTATGAAAAATCATAAATTAATATGAATTTATAAAGTGAAGAAAAATATATAGTTTTGACTTTAAAAAGAGGATAGTGAAGTTTAAAATTATTGAAGGCTATCCAGATATAATAATCCTCACTCGGAAAAGAAAAAGAAAAAGAAATGATTGAAAAGGTCCTAAAATAAAAGAAAAAAAAAGAAAAAGAGAAAGAAATGATTGAAAAGATCCTAAAATAAAAGAAAAAAAAAAGAAAAAGAGAAAGAAAAAGAAAAAGAAAGAAACAAAATAAATAAGTGAGGATAAGCTTGAGGAGATACCTAATCAAAAATTGGTNGATATAACTTTAAATGATTATACTTCTGTTTATAAATATTGTGGTAAATTTAGGTAAAGAGTTTTTAATAATAAATATAAATTCTAAAGTTAAAGATATTTTGTATGATAGGATAATACTATTTTTTCTATTTAAAGTATAGAAATTATATTTTTGAAGTGTTAATAATTTTAGAGTTTCATGTAAAAAGAAATGAATGAGACTTTATGAAAAATCATAAATTAATATGAATTTATAAAGTGAAGAAAAATTTATAGTTTTGACTTTAAAAAGAGGATAGTGAAGTTTAAAATTATTGAAGGCTATCCAGATATAATAATCCTCACTCGGAAAAGAAAAAGAAAAAGAAAAAGAAAAAGAAATGATTGAAAAGATCCTAAAATAAAAGAAAAAAAAGAAAAAGAGAAAGAAAAAGAAAAAGAAAAAGAAAGAAACAAAATAAATAAGTGAGGATAAGCTTGAGGAGATATTTAATCAAAAATTGGTTTCACTTGAATCAACTTAAGAAAAAAGCTTTATTACATTTTCTAAACTTATATTGGAGTATTAGTAGCATTCATAGTAAAGTTTTCATGAAATTCTTTTTCATATGAATGTTCTAAATGACCTTAGTATAACAAATTGCAATTCTTCTTGAAATGCAAATTCTTCTTGATCTTTTTCACCCCAAATTCTTCTTGAAATGAATAGAAATTCAGAAATTTTAAATTTGATTACTAAATATTCCTAAACCTAGAATTTGAATCTAAGTTATTAAATGGTTCTTCTTAAATTTTGCTATTCTATGTATTAACCTAAGTATAGAAGTTATAAGTTAATCTCTAGCCTTAGTCATATGCTTTTATATAATAAAAGTGTCACTTGAGGACAATTAACATTTAAGTTTGGGGGATTTTGATACACCAAAATAATATAATATTTTAAGTACTTATTTATGCTTATTTTTGGTGATATTGCACTTAAAAGAAGAGTATTTTCATGTTTTTGTTGTAGGTATATCATTTTTAGGCATTTAGAGCAAAAATGGCAAAAAAGACAAAATTGAGAGTCAAAACTGTGAATTTTGGGATTCTGGCGCATGATGCTCCAAAATCTAGAGAACTGACGCATGATGCGCCAGAGAAGACTTTTTCAAATGAAGGCGGTTCGAGGTGAATTTTTGCATGAATTTCAAATGGACGCTTGTTCTACACACCTCTTGGAGTAATTTAATCCATCTAGACACTTTGGAAGGTTATTTTATGAAGGGATATGTCTCGTGGATCAAATGACACATCTTTTGAATTCAAAGGAGTTGACTTTTGGAGGGAATTTTGGAGGGAATTTTGAATTCTTTTCTAAAGGAGGCAACCCAAAATAAAAGAAAAAGACTTCTCATTTATCAAGTGTGTGTGGCGTGAGGGAGAGATAGAGAGAGAAGAGGAGATTTTCTTCTAGGGTTGTAAGAGGAGAGTGAAGGTGAGAGATTTCTTCTTTATTACACTTCTAAGAGAGAATTGAGACTAATTGTAAAGAGAGAAGGACTTGGAGAGAACTTTTAGGGATTTGCTTAGGAAGGATTGTGAGATAAGTTGTATTTTAATTTCTTTTGTTTTGTAAACTTCTTTTTATATATGAAATCCATGTTTTATCGTACCCCTCTAATGAATTCTGAGTAGTCTTATTTATCCTTCTCCTTACTTTGAGATATGGTTTTGTGAAGAATATTTTTTGTTCTCTATAGTTTTAAATGTTAATAATTTGTGATTATTTAAACACTGATATTCATTTACTTTTTGATCTGCCTATTGAAATGTTAAAACTTGTAGAGAGACATATGTTCTTAAATGGGATATGATTTCTATAACTTATGGAGAATCACATTTGATTTCATGAGAGAGTATGTCATCCATAGGATTTGGTGCAAATAAATAGGAAAATATATATTATTGGATGCAGAATTGGAGATTTTATGGTGACAGATTAAATTCCCCAATTTGGTTCAGTTGATTGGAAATTAAGGTGAGATTGTTAGCCCTCAGGTGAGGGAGTAGTGAGAGCTCTAGAGCAGCTACCGGTATCCTCTCAGCCTAACCACATAATTAGGGATCAAACTATGGATTAATCAATGTTCTTTATTACGCTCGGAAGAGGGTAAAGAATATGATTGCTCTGTTTTAGCACAAAACAATATATATTCAAAATCCATATACTCATTAGAAAGGGGAAGGATGCATTCTTAAATATGAACTTTCCGTCACAACAAAAACTTTGTTTAATTTTTGTAATTTTACTTTTGAAAGTTTAGTATATAGTTTAGCTTAACTTCTATAGTCTTACATTTGCATTTTTATTAGTGTTCACTTTAGTACTTAATTTTCAAACTTTGCACTTTACTTTATTTTACTTTTATTTTTTGTATTTTTAAATTATAAAATAATTTTTATAATTTACTTTTAGGATTTTCCAACTTCTCTGTGGGATCAATATTTAGGACTCCATTGGAGTCCTTTATTATTTGAGTATACTTACGTTGATTTTAAAGAAAATTTGGCATTTTAAAAAGAGTTTTAAAAGATAAATTATTTTCATAAAAAGTATTTTTGTTGGGATTATACCGTAGATTTATTATATATATGTCGTGTGTAATTTTGTAATATTGAAAAATATTTACAAAATTCTCACACTAAATCTACCCCCCACATCACCTGATAAAGAGCACTAAATCAAACAAATAACAAATGATCCTTCAGAATTGCTATGAAAGACAATACCTATCATATCCAGCCAATATAAGTGCAAATGTCTAGTTCTCCTGAAAGTGAACTATGCTCAACACCATCACCACTCATCTCAAGACTAAGAACAATTCCCACTCCAGAGATAAATATATGCCCTAAACGTCAAGGCATGTTAAACTTTCTCATAAGAGAGTAAAAGCACACTCTTCTTAATTGATCCTAAAAAAAAAGGAGTCAAAGAGGGTTAAGTGAAGAAGTTACAAATCTTACAAAAGTGCTTTCCAATATTCTTGACTAACCTAAAACTTAATAAAATACACCAAACAAATCACTAATAATTAAACTTAAACCCTAAAGCCAACCATCGTTTGAGAAGCATCTTTGAAGGACACAATTCATGGGTTCTAATAAAGAGCCTTCGAGTCATTTTTGAACAATTAAACCACAAACCTGAACGATCCCGGAATAACAGAAAGCAATGGGCATCTTGACCGGGTTGTCTTAAATAAAAAATTTTTAATATACTTTAAATATCATAAGATATCAACTCTACATACATTGACCATGACTTGTCAAAATAAATAAGCTTTACCTCCTATATTGATTAATGGTAAACTTACTTTACATAGAGTGTTCTAACTCTATTTTGTAGGGCCGCTAAAGTGAATTGTTGTGAAAGATTTACTTTACAGGTTATTAGGATGTGCTAACTCTATTTTACAAGGTTGTTATTAAATAAAATGAGCTATTGTAGTAACCTAGGATCTCTCTTTCTAGGAATCATTTTCTTCTGTAGACTATTAACATCTGAACTATTCAAAAGAAGATAAAAAACAGAGTGAAGGATGAACTCCAAAAAAAGCATCAATGATAATTTGGATGATGTCGGTCGACGAGTATGTAATATGTTTAGGATTGACACCCATGGTATTAGTTTATCCATGTTTATTTAATAGGTCTATGACAACGACTTTGTATATGCTTAAAAATATAAGTATTTAATATTGTTGCTAAAAGATTTAATTCCTCAACAACTGCACCAAAAACTTAATAACAATTATAGATTTGATAAAGATGTATGTATAAAATAATCAATAATTGTAAAGTCACACTTATCAACGCAAGTATACGTATCGCTCAAGTAATGTCGGGTTATAATGGAGTCCTAGATATTGATCCCATGGGAAGTAATATTAAAACTACGAACTAAAATTTTAGAAAAGCAATACTTTATCGCAACAATGGAATTAAATTTGCTTATTTGTCACTAATAGGAAATTGAAATAAATATTTAATTTTAATAACTCTTAAAAAACTAATTAAACTAATGAAGGTTCTAATGTGATATTCAAAATATAAGAAAATATCTTTCTCCTTGTCAAGAAATTATAGTGAATGGATAAAGTGAATCAGTTCAAATTGGATTGCGCCAAAAAGGAGCATACTTATTTTTTACCCTTTGGTCCAGGTATAAAGAACATTGACTAATCTTACGCTTGTTTACTAAATATGCGGCTAGGCTGAGAGGATACCGACTCTCATTTCGGAGCTCCCACGTTCCCCTCGACTGAGGGCTAACATCTACACTTTAGCAACCAAAGGATAGGACGAATTGGGGATTTTAGTCTGTCACTCTAAAATCTCATTTATGCCCGATAATATTATTTCCCTATTTATTTGCACCCAACTTCCAAGGGCTTTGACCTCTAACATCTACACTTCAACACCCAAATGATAGGACCGAATTAAGGATTTTAGTTTGTCACTCTACAATCACCAAGTTGCACCCAAACGATAGGACCGAATTAAGGATTTTAGTCTGTCACTCTAAAATCTCCAATTCTTCAACCCAAACGATAGGACCGAATTGGGGATTTTAGTCCACCTGATTAATTTTATTTCCCTATTTATTTGCACCCAACTTCCAAGGGCTTTGACCTCCCTGAATCTTGACACCCAAACGATAGGACCGAATTGGGGATTTTAGTCTATCACTCTAAAATCTCCAATTTTACACCCGATAATTTTATTTGCACCCAACTTCCAAGGGCTTTGACCTCCCTGAATCTTGGATGCAATCTTCACTTTTGTTGTAAAAGTCAACATATTTTAACAAATCAATTGGCCAGATTGAAAGTAAATTAAGATCAAAGTTTAAAGATCATCACAATTTTCTTAATATTTTTATGGCTCCACCAATTCAAATCACCATTTCACAAATCTCAAGATAAAGAGAAAGACAGAGAAAACTACTCAGATCTCATGGGGAAAACACAATAAATCTCAGAATTCATATATAAAAGTAAAGTCATATAAACTACAACAAGTAAATAAACTTATCTCTAATTTATCCCTAAGCAAACTCTTCAAACTTCCTCTAATTCCTTACCTTTCTTTACAACACACAAAATTCTTCTTCGAAGCGGCAAGGAGGAAGAAATCTCTCATTTTCCCTCCACTCTTACAATCTCTTGAAGAATTTCTCACAATTTAAACACTAGTAAATTCTCTATACACTAATGGAACCTCTCTAACCTCCAAGACCTTTCTAACATCCAGGACCTTTTCTATTTTCAACCAAAATCTTCTTTTAAAGTTGTGGATGAATTTTCCCAAAAGTTGCCTAAACACCCCTCCAAAATTCGTCCTCATCTAATGCATTGTTGGACATAACCGCCGAGCTCACCGTCGGCGGGCCTTCTAAGTGAATTAAATCTGGAGTATCCGGAAAAGTCCGCCGTCGGCGCCGTTGGGCTCGCCGTCGGCGCCCTAGTTCAAATCTTCACATTTTGGTTTTTTTGCTCCAAATTCGCTCCTTTTTGCCTCTTTTTGCTCAAATGACCCTAATTCATCATTCCTGCAACAAAACATCAAAAATACTTTTTTTAAAGTGCAATATCATAAAAAACAATGCAAAATAGGTATGAAAATCTCAACATATTTTCCTTTGGTCAGTCTACCCACATTATAGGCCAATCTTTGTATTTGTACATTTTGCCTGGATGGTAAGCTTGTTTGAGGATTAAAGTTTTTACCCCAAACAAATAAGTAAGTTTGGCTTAATTTTTCCTAGCAAAACTCATAACTAAAACTAAAATTGCATGAATTATTGCATTCACAACTATAAAAATGATATACATTTAAAACAACCTTGATTGACATTAAATAAAATTGAATAGAAACCCTTTTTTTAATTTAGGATACAAGTAAAAACATGATCTGAAGGCATTTACATAACATATTGTTCTTACTCGTTAACTTTTAGGCCCTCACTCATTATATAGAAATGGGTAGTTTGCCCATTAGAACCACTACTTTATCGATTGGTATTTTAAACAAACCTTCTATTAATTCATCATCAAGGACCTTCATAACCTATTGCACATCTTGCTTCGATACACTCAACACTAACTAACACAATAAAACATTTGAGTTTGGTGAGATACAAAAATATTTGAAAATTGAAATCTTAAAATTATAATTGCATTAGTCCTAGGACATTGTACATACCATTCATAATTAGGTAGCTTGATCTATGATCAAATCGTAAGACTTATTACTCTTAATGAAACAACAAACTACTCAATCTTGCATAATTGAGAAAAGGCATGCATCATTTTGAATGTGATTAAGTGGTTTAGATGGTAGCCCTTTCTAGAAAGGTTTGTAATTCCATCACACATCATGTTTCTCTTTCTTTAGATTAGAGTTCTAAGGTTTTACTTCTTTTGGTAAAATTCACCTTAGGATTCTGAGATTGTTCAGATAGTTACAATGTAAATCCTCACCTTTAGGTTTTTGCATGATCGTATGCCATGTAAGATAAATCCTAACATTCTAACAAAAAATCAGGACGAAATATTAAATTTTCTTCCAAAATATCAAAGTGAAACAATAAAATAATAGATGTCATTGAGCTGCTTTGTATCTTTGGCATCTCCTACCATTTTCTTCTTTTGGGTTTCAATAATAACTGTTCCACTTCTGAGCTTTTCCCACTTGGAAGTTAAATATAGAATCATGGAAACCTAAAATTAGAAATTTCTTAAGAACAAAGTTGTAGCCTTAATTAAGAATTTTCATAAGTAATTTTGGTTGCTTAAGATGTAATTAACATAGGGACTTGCCCTTATATGAAATTGAACCTAGTTTTAATATGATTCTTATTTAATTTTTTTATTAGATAGCAAAAGGATCTGTCAATTTAATCGTATAATAGTGCAAATATCCAACATTTCTTGATTTAAATAATCAAACCCATTGCTATCTTTCGTGATGTTTTGCCATTTTTGGTGACCCAATTGATTTTTTAAATAATTAAAACTTCAAAATTGTATGACTTTCAAAGCCCTGTGTCGAGAAAAATAAAACCTGACAGCTCAATGACATGTCAATTAACCTATTATTTGGATTTAATAATTTTGAAATAGATATTCTGATCTTTCATCTTGGCTATTTTTTAGAATGTTAGCACTTAGATCACATGATGGATAATCATGAAAAAAACTAAGAGGATGATGATTTATGTTGTAACTAAACAAGCAAGCTTAAAATGCTAAAGCTAAGCGAAGCTCACTAAAAGAAATAAATTCTCAAAACCCTAATATAAAGGAAGAGAAAAATACAAAAAAAATAGAATATAATGGACTTAAAAATCTACCCAGAAAGGTTTGTTATCTAAACCACTTAATCACATTTAAAATCATGTAGGTCAGTCTTAATGAATGCAAGATATGATGCATAGTTACTTTTTTAGGAAGAGTAGTTCTTACAACTTAATCATAAATTAAGCTGATTAAATACGATTGATATGCAAAATGCCCTAAGATTAATGCTAATACATTTTACAGTATAAAATTTAAATATTTTAAATCTCATAGTCCTCAAGTGTTTTATAATTTTGTAGTTGACTTTTAGTATTGAGTGAATCAAAGCGAGTTGTGATATAGGTTATGCATGTCCTTGATGATGAATGTTTAGAAGATTAGTTTATTAAAGTTAAATGATATGCAAAGGGCAGAACTTACTAACATGAGGCAATGTTTCAAAAAAGACAAATCATCCCCTATTGTGTAATGTGTGATTTTCAAAGAATAAGGAATAGAAGAAATATATTATGCATATGTCTATGATGATATTTTCATTTATATCCCTAAATTGAAAAGTTGTTTCTACTAAATTCTATTCAATGTCAAATCAGAGTTATTTTATATGCATATTGTTTACTAGGATTGTAAATGTAGTAACTTTTGCAAATTTTTTTGGTTATGAGTTTTATTTGATTTAAAAATATTAAGTTAAGGTTGTTTATTTAGTTTGAATGGAAAATTTAGTATTTAGATGAGCCTACCAATAATCCAAAAAAAATGATACAATAAAGTTCTGACCTATAAATGGGGAATACACCTATCGATCAACCACTAGAATAAGGAAAGTGAATCGGCTAATCCTTGACCAATGTAAAATGTGTTGGTTGACATAAACCAAACCATTATTATTGGTATTGTTGGATTTCATCCTTTCTCTTTTAAACTTAATACGACNATACACCTATCGATCAACCACTAGAATAAGGAAAGTGAATCGGCTAATCCTTGACCAATGTAAAATGTGTTGTTTGACATAAACTAAACCATTATTATCGGTATTGTTGGATTTCATCCTTTCTCTTTTAGACTTAATACGAGTTACATAAGAAATTAGAGTTAAACCATCAATTATTATTTTTAATTTAGAATTTAAATAAATTATATCATCATAAGAAATTAGATATTTTAAACTTCTAGATGTCATCTATCAATGGACAAATCAAGGAANACACTCTCAATATAAAACTAGAAATAAAAAAATGATAAATATGTGGTGCCTGAAAATCTCTCCAACTAACTCTCCAATTTTTAAACTTCCAAAACTTTTTCAGTACTTTCAGGNCAAAAGTAGTCTAAAACAAAAGATAAAAACTTATCTCAAGTCCTCCACCAAACTCTTGAAGTTACTTTGAATTATCTCTTCTCTTTTACACTCTCAATATAAAACTAGAAATAAAAAAATGATAAATATGTGGTGCCTGAAAATCTCTCCAACTAACTCCCCAATTTTTAAACTTCCAAAACTTTTTCAGTACTTTCAGAACCCCTTTCAAAGTCTCAATCTTCCTTCTTTAATAATTCTCCAAAAGGTGCCTTGGAATCTCTTTAAAATTTGTCTTGATTCGATTTATTTCCACAAGAGATGCATCCTTTTGCAATATTTTTTGTCCATGGTGGTTGTAACCACATATTAAGCCAATATATGCCTTAAAAACCTCTTCAAAATTCATAAAAAAACTGAATTTACTCCTGCAATAACTGCTACTGGTGCTTAAGCGCGAGGTCTTTGGCGCTTAGGCACGACCTTCTCTATTTAACAAGCACTTAAGCTTCGAATTTGCCGCTTAGGCGCCAAAACACTTTTGCACATTTTTCACCTATTTGCTCCAAATTTGATCATTTTCACTCCTTTATGCATTTTTCACCTTTTTACATGTACCTGAAACAAAAACACAAAAATACCTTCCATTAACGTGTAATATCTCAAAAATAAGTACACAAATGTGCTAAAAACACTATATATTTTTGATGTATCAGAGATCTGTCTTGGTTTTAGGGCAAATTTCGGTGAAGAAATTGGCTCTAAGGGGTGGCTATTAGTGGTGAGAGCAAGGGGATTGCACTTTGGATGGTTTGGAGAAGCTCTAGTGAGATTTTGACATATNCCTTTTTACATGTACCTGAAACAAAAACACAAAAATACCTTCCATTAACGTGTAATATCTCAAAAATAAGTACACAAATGTGCTAAAAACACTATATATTTTTGATGTATCAGAGATCTGTCTTGGTTTTAGGGCAAATTTCGGTGAAGAAATTGGCTCTAAGGGGTGGCTATTAGTGGTGAGAGCAAGGGGATTGCACTTTGGATGGTTTGGAGAAGCTCTAGTGAGATTTTGACATATTTTCCTTAAGGTTCCTAGAACTCTTTTCCTTGGGCATGGAGAGGTCCATTTAAAGCCATGGCTTTCTGGTGGAGCTCAGGGCTTGGAGTTGGGTGCTAAAGATTGCTAAGGTGGAGGAAAGAAAATACTCTAATGGCCAATGAGAGTGAGCCAAGTCAGGGAGGTTTAATTTTGGGTTTTAGCAATTTGGGGATTCCTTAGGGTGGCTGTTTCCAATGAATAAGGTGGTGGCTGGCCATAGTTTGGTCACTTCTTGGCTCAGGGAGGTCAGAGAGTTGCTAATGATGGTTAACTCCTAAGTGTAAGTGATGATGAAGAAGATATTTGAGTTTAGACCAAGTATGGGGTGAAATCCCTTAAATCAAGATACCATTGGTCCATAGCTCACCTTAGATGGTTTAAGTGGGTCTAGCCTGGTCCATAGGATGTACTTGGTGGCTGTGGAGTCATCAGTTTGGTGGCTTAGGCATGGCTAAGTTAATTTTGGTACATGGGTCCAATTTGGGTCAAAATGGCTAAAAGTTAGGTTTGGGTTAGGCTAGACATGAATTTAAATTCAATTTATTGATCAAAATTGTGTAAATGATTGTCATGAAGATTTTTGGTGAAGGATTGAAGTAATTTTAAGTTCAATTGGAAGCTTAATTTGAAGGATTTTGAGATTTTGGTCAATTTGGGCATAGTGGACTAGAATTGGGTCTAGATTGGGCTAAGGTTGGGCTAAGTCCAAATTGATGTTGGGAATGATCTATAGGAATATCATAAAGAGCTTCCAACATAAATTGAGTGTCAATTTTGGGGTTAGGGCATTCAATTTGGTGAAATTTGGAGACAACCAATTTGGGGCAATTTTGGGGATTTTGAACTTAGGTTAAAATTAAATGAAATTGAGGCTTCACCAAGGCCAATTGAAAGTTCAATTTGGTGTGTAGGAGTGTTATGAAGAGTTTTGTATTCAAATTGGGGAAAATTGAGTAGGCTATGGGGTTCTATTAGGTGAGATTAGTTCATAGGACCAAAATTGGGGATTTTGATTTGGATCAAAATTGAGCTGAAAGCATGGGCCAATTAGGCTTAGAATTGGTTTGGATTGATAAAATGAAATATGAATTTGAGTTTAGAATTGAAATTGAGAGGAATTGGGGCCAAATTGATGGACATTTGAGGTGAATTTGGGGAAATTGCGCCTTTAAAGACAATTTGGGGGTTTTGGTCAAAATGGTCAAATTGGAAAAATTGAAAGGTCAAATTTTGTTTTGGAGACATTTGAAGTGATTTTGGAGGTTTTGGGAAAGTTTGGGGTATTCATAATTTTGGCAAATTTATGGGTATTTTGGTAATTTTGAAATTTTTGGGTGGATTAGGACAATTTGGGTACTTTCAAATGGTTTGAAATGATTTTTGCGTAATTTTGGGTATTTTGGGTGAATTTGAGGATTTTGACCAAATTTAGGGTTGAAGGGCATTTAAATAATTTGGGTGGATTTAGGGGCAAAAGGCCAAGTTGGACATTTTTAGTTGAATTTGGGTGTCAACCACCATATATGAGATATGGACCAATGAAATGCCCCTTAGGGTCCTCTATGTAATGGTCTTAGCTAAACCCTAGCATAGGGCTAGTGGGTCTAGGAGACCATCTACATGAATCTCCCAAAAGATCAAGGGATCAAAGTCAACAATTTTGAGTTTTAAGATTGTGATTGATTGTGGGTGATAGTGAGTGCAAGTAAGTGAACTAGCTCCAGACCAACACCCAGGGTCAATCCTAAGGCCAAGCACTCCTATGAGGATTCACCTTGAGCTCCCCCATATTGGCCCCACCTACTAGGTGCTAGAGGTTAGGACCAATATGTGGAACTCCAAGTTGAGCAAGGAAGAGTTCTTCCTAATATAGGAATAGTCATTAAGAAAGTCCTATGACTAGACCCTAGGCTATTAAAGAGGGAAAACTAAACCTCAACCAGAAGTGTGGTCAACAACTCCCCGAGTTAAGAGAGGAAAGCCGTCCGAGGAATTCAAAGCACAAAGATTTGTTAATTTAAATCCCAACATAGTTACAATACTCTGATGGAAACAAATAGAATGATCCAAGAACGGGTGATTGCAAACCCAGGTGGCTAGGTCGAGAGATTGATTCTCGCCATAAACTAGGAAAGATTCTACTACTTCACTGTAGTAGCGATTGTCCTGATGGTTTGAGAGTTTTATGCAAACCTGAGGTTCAATAATTATGATCACATCCTAGTTAGAAGTAAACAAGTTAAATTTATTGCTGATCGAATCAATACTTTTTATGGTTTGAGTGGTGTATTTTTCGAAGAATACGCTGCATTCGTGTTGACTGATTCATCACTGGATTAAGTGATTGCATTTTTTACTGATGGAAGAGGGGAGTGGAAGATTAAGAATAACAAGATAGTTAACTTCCCTGCTTCCATGTTGACTATTCAGTCAAAAGTATGACACCACTTCATTTATGCCAGACTGTTGCCAACAAATCATTTGGCTGATGTTACAAAAGATAGAGTTGTACTAAACGATTGCATTCAGAACAGGAAGGCAATAGATGTTGGTGCACCTATAGTTCAACATTCTCGAAGTATAGCGGGTAGTTCTATTACTGGTGGTTTGAGATACCTTGCCTTTATTTTTACTCTATGTGAAAAATTAGGAGTAGAATCCCATAGAAATGAAGAAAGATTATAGCCACAAAATTTGATTGGGAGGCATATGATTTAGAGAGTAGAATCATTTTTTAAATCTAGAAGTGGAAGAAGGGATAGGCCCTCTACATCTGTTGCAAGGGCATCTACTTCTCGATCTGCATCACTTGAAAGCATTATGAACCAACTGATGATTCAACAAATGGACATAATTAATATTCAAACTCATTTAAGAGAGATAGGAGCAAGAAATGCTTATAATGATGAATATCAGCAGAGGAGAGTTGAGCATGATATTGATTTTGAGAACTATTGTAAGACATCTTAGGGGTGAACCTAATGTGGAATTTCCAGCTCGCCTCAGTTTCACTCCCTATGCTCCTGTTCATGATGATGATGATGAAGAAGAACAAGAAGAAGAACAATATGATGATGAAGAGGAAGGAGATGAGAATTGATTTTTAGGAGTTTAGTTTAGTGTGTTTTGATGTTTGTTTGTTATTTGTGAGTGTATTGTGATATACTTTTAATTGGAGCCTGTGTAGTAAAAAAATTTATATTGTGTGTGAACTAAATCAGTAATAGTAACTGTAGGCTTTCACTTTTTATGTAGTTTTAATTTTGTCAGTTTAGTTTTTTAGTTTTTTTAGTTTTTATTTTTAATTCTTAACAAGTTCTCTAGAATAATTATGTTTTATCTAATGCTTTAAAGCCTGTATGTAATTTTACAGTAGTACCTGTAGTTTATCAAAGCCCATTTTCATAGTCAGACATCCTCTACAAGTTAGTTTTTATTTTCATGCATTTAATATTTTCTTTCACGTACTTAATTTTGTACTAAAATTTTTTTAAAATCACTTAAAAACATAAGTTTTGGGGAAAGAAAATTTTATTTTTGAAAAGAAATAAACAAAATTTTTTTGTCCTCAATTAACTATATTTTCAAAAAAAATAATTTAACATGGTCTGAGATATTAAGATATAACTTTAAATGATTATACTTCTGTTTATAAATATTGTGGTAAATTTAGATAAAGAGTTTTTAATAATAAATATCAATTCTAAAGTTAAAGATATTTTGTATGATAGGATAATACTATTTTTTTCTATTTAAAGTATAGAAATTATATTTTTGAAGTGTTAATAATTTTAGAGTTTCATGTAAAAAGAAATGAATGAGACTTTATGAAAAATCATAAATTAATATGAATTTATAAAGTGAAGAAAAATATATAGTTTTGACTTTAAAAAGAGGATAGTGAAGTTTAAAATTATTGAAGGCTATCCAGATATAATAATCCTCACTCGGAAAAGAAAAAGAAAAAGAAATGATTGAAAAGGTCCTAAAATAAAAGAAAAAAAAAGAAAAAGAGAAAGAAATGATTGAAAAGATCCTAAAATAAAAGAAAAAAAAAAGAAAAAGAGAAAGAAAAAGAAAAAGAAAGAAACAAAATAAATAAGTGAGGATAAGCTTGAGGAGATACCTAATCAAAAATTGGTTTCACTTGAATCAACTTAAGAAAAGAGCTTTATTACATTTTCTAAACTTATATTGGAGTATTAGTAGCATTCATAGTAAAGTTTTCATGAAGTTCTTTTTCATATGAATGTTCTAAATGACCTTAATATAACAAATTGCAATTCTTCTTGATCTTTTTCACCCCAAATTCTTCTTGAAATGAATAGAAATTCAGAAATTTTAAATTTGATTACTAAATATTCCTAAACCTAGAATTTGAATCTAAATTATTAAAGGGTTTTTCTTAAATTTTGCTATTCTATGTATTGACCTAAGTATAGAAGTTATAAGTTAATCTCTATCCTTAGTCATATGCTTTTATATAATAAAAGTGTCACTTGAGGACAATTAACATTTAAGTTTGGGGGNAATATTCCTAAACCTAGAATTTGAATCTAAATTATTAAAGGGTTTTTCTTAAATTTTGCTATTCTATGTATTAACCTAAGTATAGAAGTTATAAGTTAATCTATGCTTTTATATAATAAAAGTGTCACTTGAGGACAATTAACATTTAAGTTTGGGGAATTTTAATACACCAAAATAATATACTATTTTAAGTACTTATTTTATGCTTATTTTTGGTGATATTGCACTTAAAAGAAAGATATTTTCATGTTTTTGTTGTAGGTATATCATTTTTAGGCATTTAGAGCAAAAATGGCAAAAAAGACAAAATTGGGAGCCAAAACAGTGAATTTTGGGATTCTGGTGCATGATGCTCCAAAATCTAGAGAACTGACGCATGATGCGCCGGAGAAGACTTTTTCAAATGAAGGCGGTTCAAGGTGAATTTTTGCACGAATTTCAAATGGACACTTGTTCTACACACCTCTTGGAGTAATTTAATCCATCTAGACACTTTGGAAGGTTCTTTTATGAAGGGATATGTCTCGTGGATCAAATGACACATCTTTTGAATTCAAAGGAGTTGACTTTTGGAGGGAATTTTGAGGGGAATTTTGAATTCTTTTCTAAAGGAGGCAGCCCAAAATAAAAGAAGNCACTACCAATCTATGGGTAATATCCAGGAGGACGATAGTGAAGAAGATGTTTGATCTTAATTTATGCACGGAGTGCTTTGTTTAGTACTATTTGTTTTAGTTATTTTGTTGAGTTGGTTCGCATTTCATTTCTAATGAACACTGTCTATGTTTATGTTTTGAATTTTAATGTTTAAATTTCAGTGTTAGGATGTTGGTTTTCCTTAGAACACTGAATTTGATGTTTGTTGGCTTGAAAAATTTTAGTTTGTAGTAGCGTGAATTTTATATATAAATGTGTGTTTTGTTTTGTTTATGAAATTTTGGTGTTAGTTTGATGTATAATTATTCTTAGAAATGTTTATTTGAGTCAAATAGAGGTTGAAGTAAAGCAATACGGAGTAGATTTCCACAAAAACTGAAATCTGGTGAATTTAAGCTCTAGCGCATGATGCACCAAAGGTCCGAACATGCCATATAGCCTAGAAAATTGCAAAATCACACGGACAAACTCCATTGTAGCTGCTTAAGTCGTCTCCTACCTGAAGACCTTGGTTTAGGGCTTCACATTATGAGCTAAAGAGAAGAATTCAGAGGCTAAAAACCATAGATTTCATCTTCACTTCGTAAGAGCTTCACTTTAACTTAGAAATTTTTTATTTTCACCATGGATTTGGGCATCCAAAATTTTGGATTTTTTATCAAAAAGTTTTAAGAAAACTCATGGTGAAATGTTTCTTACAAAATAATCTTGTTTGAAGAGTTAGATTTTTGTTTTAGTGATTTATTTAGACTATATTTGGATTTTTATAGAATTTTC
>JXCR01056283.1:152730-165794 GCA_002079205.1 Phalaenopsis hybrid cultivar | reverse complement strand
GGCTTAAGGCAAGTAAATTATCATCTTTCTAGCTTAAGCCAATCACTTAAGAATCATTTGATCTTTATTGACTTCCAAGTCATGAAGGTTAGGATGATTATGAATTTTTTGATGTTGTGCAAGGGTGGTGAATGAGTTTCTACTTTTTAATCTCATTGTATTTCAATCATCCAAACATGTTTATTAAGATGAAAATTACCCATTTTCCCTTGGTTAACTCTAAATTTTAATTAAGGCACCAAAGTCTAAAATGATGATTTCACCCTAGAGGCACTTCGCCTCATAACTCACTAAACACAACCCAAATGACTTTAAGGGTTTAGAGTGTCATATTCATGAGGTAATTACAATATCTTGAGGAGAATATATAGACCTCTCAAAATTTAATTTGATTTAACTATTCATTTAAGCTTAGAAAATAAGATTTTTAGAAATTAATATATCTGACCTTCCAAGTAAATTTTTAATTTATAAGAAAATTATTAGAAGTTTCCCTGAGTGAGAGAAATATTTAGACAAAATTTCATGATTTTTTGAATTAAATTATTATAATTATTTTAATGGGAAAATAAGGAAAATTTACTTTTAAGCCTTTTTAAATATTTNATTTTTTGAATTAAATTATTATAATTATTTTAATGGGAAAATAAGGAAAATTTACTTTTAAGCCTTTTTAAAAAAATTTTTTAACTTAGGAAAATTAAGAAAAAATATTTTAATGAGTCCTAAGTGATTAGAGAACAATTGGGCATATTTTAAAATATTTTGATATTTTTGAGATTTTTAACTATTTTAAAATTCAAAGTAAGGCTAAAAATTTATGTATTTTCTAAAAAATAATTTTTATCTTTCCTAAGTGCCTTTGATCAGAAGGAACTCAAAAAACCACTTTTTATAATTTTCCCAAGTGTATTTAATTTATTATGATTATTTTTGTACAAAATACATGGTTCCTTATAAAATCCATTTTAATACTTGAACTTAATCAAATAAATTTTAAATTTTTACAGTGAATAAACATGATTTTTGTGAATAATGTGGGATTGATTTTGTTAAATTTTGATAAGTATATAATTTACAAAAGTTAACACAAAATATTCATATTTAATTAAATCTAGAAATTTACAGGAAATTCAAAACAGCATGATATTTTTCCTAGACTACTCTGACCATTAGAAACTTACCAAAATTGTTTTCATAATTTTCCAAGTGATATTTTGATTTTTATATTTAAGATAAGCCAAAATGGTCACCCTAACTTGACAATTAGGCCTAGAATAATAAAGAAGCTCTCCAAACTTGGAAAAATCAGAGAACNGTGATATTTTGATTTTTATATTTAAGATAAGCCAAAATGGTCACCCTAACTTGACAATTAGGCCTAGAAGCATAAAGAAGCTCTCCAAACTTGGAAAAATCAGAGAATATTTCCCTGTGATGAGGAATGAACCCTAAAAATTTCAAGTCATGCTAAGCTTTCTTTAATAATGGAGAATTAAAATACCACAGCGGGTATTTAATTAATTAAAAGTCATATGTTTGACAAACAATTTTTATTTTTAGTCCACATTATTCTTCATTGTTCACTTAGCAAGAGGGTATTTTTCTTTTATTTTTATGATTTTTCTATGCAAAGATATTAATTTTTAAAGCTCTGGTATTCAAATAAATAAGAAAATCCTGATTTATTTACTTATCTAGCTCAGCATTAGCGCATCCAAGGCAGCTCCGAACCGCATGTGTCGCTCCGCCATTTGAAGCTGCAAGCCATGTAGCCTCCACGCGGACCGTGCTTTGTGAACCATATCTTTGTTTGGCTTCATCAGGAATGTTCACTGAATAAACGCACGATTAGATGACATTCATTCATCGTCCTCAAGTGACCTAACTCGTGATCTGTTCACACTAAACCCTTAAGATCTTCATCTAGAATCAACCAAATTGTATGGGGTTTGTTTCTAAACCTTCATCTACTCAAGAAGAACCTATCTATATTGTTAATAAAGTATGAAATCAAGCCATAGCACATAGAGAGTTAAAATAAGCTCAGATTAGGGTTAGAGTTCAATAAATTTGTCTGAGAGGGGAGGCCTCAATTAGATGGTTGTGGTAGCTTTGATTGGGTCCAACAAATCTCCAGATGAAGTCCCAAGCCTTGGTGAATTGTCTAGGTATGAATTCAATCAAGGTGGATTTCAGGTGTTGGTCTAGAGCTAGGCTAGAAGCTATTTCAGAGGGGCCTTTTGTGGGGAATCAACTTCTCTCACTGTGGGAATGATGTGTGCACGATTAATTAAAGTTTGGTGCATTGTAGTGGAGTGTAGAGATTGATCCCCGATAACTACTTATATGCAACAGTATAATAACTATTCTGATTATATTTTTCACTTATATTTCCTTATTTATCAACAAATCCAAAAACTTGATCCTGAAGAAAAATAGAAATTTTAATTTTAATTTATATTGGGATACTATGTAAGTATATGCATCGTTATAAAGTAATGTAGGACTTTTTGATTAAGACCTGAATATTGAACCCACGGGGAATATATGCAATATGCACTTTTTAAAAAACTTTCTATTTTTAAAAAAGATAATTATTTCAACTAAAGACATTTTTGTAGTAAAGAAAGTTTAAATATTTTTGGAAATTTTAATATTTTGACAAAAACAGTACAAACTTAAAAACATAACTTGAGTTTTTGTAGAAGAAAAGCACTACATATGAAAATATCTTTCTACTTATCATGAATCAGTAAAAAGTTTAGAAATTATTTTGTGGAAGTATGCACATTGTGTTATGCCAAATAAGATCAATAATATTCTTTACTATTACTAGAGATGCTATAAAGAACATTGGCTAATTTAAATTTTGAATAGTTCTGAAGATCGGCTAGGCAGAGAAGATACTAGCTCTCACTTTAGAGTTCCCTCGATTCCCTTCATCTGTGGGCTAACATCTGGCATCAGAACCTAAAACAATAAACCAAGTTTGGGGCTTTAACCTGTCACTTTAAAGTCTTCTAACTCTACACCCTTCAATGAATATTTTCCTATTTGTTTACACTCAATTATATGAACTACATTCTCATTCATACAACCTCATGTGATTCTCTTCAATTGTTGACTGAGATAATACCATCCTAGTTCTTGCATGTTCTCACAAAAAATTTTAACATCTAGATTTACCAAAACAAGAAGTAAATGAAGTACATGGATTTAAATCATTACAACTTCTTCCAACATCAAAGATCAATACTCTCCACAACTTCCACCAACACTTAATTACTTATAATTTTAAGAAGAGATAAATAAAAATACTCATAATTCATGGAAAATATAAAACCACACTTTAGTTTAAAAGTATAAATCATTGTCAAACCAACAAAAAGTCTCAATTAAAACCAAAAGTAGTCTAAAACAAAAGATAAAAACTTATCTCAAGTCCTCCACCAAACTCTTGAAGTTACTTTGAATTTCTTCTCTTTTACAACACTCTCAATATAAAACTAGAAATAAAAAAATGATAAATATGTGGTGCCTGAAAATCTCTCCAACTAACTCTCCAATTTTTAAACTTCCAAAACTTTTTCAGTACTTTCAGGACCCCTTTCAAAGTCTCAATCTTCCTTCTTTAATAATTCTCCAAAAGGTGCCTTGGAATCTCTTTAAAATTTGTCTTGATTCGATTTATTTCCACAAGAGATGCATCCTTTTGCAATATTTTTTGTCCATGGTGGTTGTAACCACATATTAAGCCAATATATGCCTAAAAACCTCTTCAAAATTCATAAAAAAACTGAATTTACTCCTGCAATAACTGCTACTGGTGCTTAAGCGCGAGGTCTTTGGCGCTTAGGCACGACCTTCTCTATTTAACAAGCACTTAAGCTTCGAATTTGCCGCTTAGGCGCCAAAACACTTTTGCACATTTTTCACCTATTTGCTCCAAATTTGATCATTTTCACTCCTTTATGCATTTTTCACCTTTTTACATGTACCTGAAACAAAAACACAAAAATACCTTCCATTAACGTGTAATATCTCAAAAATAAGTATACAAATGTGCTAAAAACACTATATATTTTTGATGTATCAGAGATCTGTCTTGGTTTTAGGGCAAATTTCGGTGAAGAAATTGGCTCTAAGGGGTGGCTATTAGTGGTGAGAGCAAGGGGATTGCACTTTGGATGGTTTGGAGAAGCTCTAGTGAGATTTTGACATATTTTCCTTAAGGTTCCTAGAACTCTTTTCCTTGGGCATGGAGAGGTCCATTTAAAGCCATGGCTTTCTGGTGGAGCTCAGGGCTTGGAGTTGGGTGCTAAAGATTGCTAAGGTGGAGGAAAGAAAATACTCTAATGGCCAATGAGAGTGAGCCAAGTCAGGGAGGTTTAATTTTGGGTTTTAGCAATTTGGGGATTCCTTAGGGTGGCTGTTTCCAATGAATAAGGTGGTGGCTGGCCATAGTTTGGTCACTTCTTGGCTCAGGGAGGTCAGAGAGTTGCTAATGATGGTTAACTCCTAAGTGTAAGTGATGATGAAGAAGATATTTGAGTTTAGACCAAGTATGGGGTGAAATCCCTTAAATCAAGATACCATTGGTCCATAGCTCACCTTAGATGGTTTAAGTGGGTCTAGCCTGGTCCATAGGATGTACTTGGTGGCTGTGGAGTCATCAGTTTGGTGGCTTAGGCATGGCTAAGTTAATTTTGGTACATGGGTCCAATTTGGGTCAAAATGGCTAAAAGTTAGGTTTGGGTTAGGCTAGACATGAATTTAAATTCAATTTATTGATCAAAATTGTGTAAATGATTGTCATGAAGATTTTTGGTGAAGGATTGAAGTAATTTTAAGTTCAATTGGAAGCTTAATTTGAAGGATTTTGAGATTTTGGTCAATTTGGGCATAGTGGACTAGAATTGGGTCTAGATTGGGCTAAGGTTGGGCTAAGTCCAAATTGATGTTGGGAATGATCTATAGGAATATCATAAAGAGCTTCCAACATAAATTGAGTGTCAATTTTGGGGTTAGGGCATTCAATTTGGTGAAATTTGGAGACAACCAATTTGGGGCAATTTTGGGGATTTTGAACTTAGGTTAAAATTAAATGAAATTGAGGCTTCACCAAGGCCAATTGAAAGTTCAATTTGGTGTGTAGGAGTGTTATGAAGAGTTTTGTATTCAAATTGGGGAAAATTGAGTAGGCTATGGGGTTCTATTAGGTGAGATTAGTTCATAGGACCAAAATTGGGGATTTTGATTTGGATCAAAATTGAGCTGAAAGCATGGGCCAATTAGGCTTAGAATTGGTTTGGATTGATANAGTTCATAGGACCAAAATTGGGGATTTTGATTTGGATCAAAATTGAGCTGAAAGCATGGGCCAATTAGGCTTGGAATTGGTTTGGATTGATAAAATGAAATATGAATTTGAGTTTAGAATTGAAATTGAGAGGAATTGGGGCCAAATTGATGGACATTTGAGGTGAATTTGGGGAAATTGCGCCTTTAAAGACAATTTGGGGGTTTTGGTCAAAATGGTCAAATTAGAAAAATTGAAAGGTCAAATTTTGTTTTGGAGACATTTGAAGTGATTTTGGAGGTTTTGGGAAAGTTTGGGGTATTCATAATTTTGGCAAATTTATGGGTATTTTGGTAATTTTGAAATTTTTGGGTGGATTAGGACAATTTGGGTACTTTCAAATGGTTTGAAATGATTTTTGCGTAATTTTGGGTATTTTGGGTGAATTTGAGGATTTTGACCAAATTTAGGGTTGAAGGGCATTTAAATAATTTGGGTGGATTTAGGGGCAAAAGGCCAAGTTGGACATTTTTAGTTGAATTTGGGTGTCAACCACCATATATGAGATATGGACCAATGAAATGCCCCTTAGGGTCCTCTATGTAATGGTCTTAGCTAAACCCTAGCATAGGGCTAGTGGGTCTAGGAGACCATCTACATGAATCTCCCAAAAGATCAAGGGATCAAAGTCAACAATTTTGAGTTTTAAGATTGTGATTGATTGTGGGTGATAGTGAGTGCAAGTAAGTGAACTAGCTCCAGACCAACACCCAGGGTCAATCCTAAGGCCAAGCACTCCTATGAGGATTCACCTTGAGCTCCCCCATATTGGCCCCACCTACTAGGTGCTAGAGGTTAGGACCAATATGTGGAACTCCAAGTTGAGCAAGGAAGAGTTCTTCCTAATATAGGAATAGTCATTAAGAAAGTCCTATGACTAGACCCTAGGCTATTAAAGAGGGAAAACTAAACCTCAACCAGAAGTGTGGTCAACAACTCCCCGAGTTAAGAGAGGAAAGCCGTCCGAGGAATTCAAAGCACAAAGATTTGTTAATTTAAATCCCAACATAGTTACAATACTCTGATGGAAACAAATAGAATGATCCAAGAACGGGTGATTGCAAACCCAGGTGGCTAGGTCGAGAGATTGATTCTCGCCATAAACTAGGAAAGATTCTACTACTTCACTGTAGTAGCGATTGTCCTGATGGTTTGAGAGTTTTATGCAAACCTGAGGTTCAATAATTATGATCACATCCTAGTTAGAAGTAAACAAGTTAAATTTATTGCTGATCGAATCAATACTTTTTATGGTTTGAGTGGTGTATTTTTCGAAGAATACGCTGCATTCGTGTTGACTGATTCATCACTGGATTAAGTGATTGCATTTTTTACTGATGGAAGAGGGGAGTGGAAGATTAAGAATAACAAGATAGTTAACTTCCCTGCTTCCATGTTGACTATTCAGTCAAAAGTATGACACCACTTCATTTATGCCAGACTGTTGCCAACAAATCATTTGGCTGATGTTACAAAAGATAGAGTTGTACTAAACGATTGCATTCAGAACAGGAAGGCAATAGATGTTGGTGCACCTATAGTTCAACATTCTCGAAGTATAGCGGGTAGTTCTATTACTGGTGGTTTGAGATACCTTGCCTTTATTTTTACTCTATGTGAAAAATTAGGAGTAGAATCCCATAGAAATGAAGAAAGATTATAGCCACAAAATTTGATTGGGAGGCATATGATTTAGAGAGTAGAATCATTTTTTAAATCTAGAAGTGGAAGAAGGGATAGGCCCTCTACATCTGTTGCAAGGGCATCTACTTCTCGATCTGCATCACTTGAAAGCATTATGAACCAACTGATGATTCAACAAATGGACATAATTAATATTCAAACTCATTTAAGAGAGATAGGAGCAAGAAATGCTTATAATGATGAATATCAGCAGAGGAGAGTTGAGCATGATATTGATTTTGAGAACTATTGTAAGACATCTTAGGGGTGAACCTAATGTGGAATTTCCAGCTCGCCTCAGTTTCACTCCCTATGCTCCTGTTCATGATGATGATGATGAAGAAGAACAAGAAGAAGAACAATATGATGATGAAGAGGAAGGAGATGAGAATTGATTTTTAGGAGTTTAGTTTAGTGTGTTTTGATGTTTGTTTGTTATTTGTGAGTGTATTGTGATATACTTTTAATTGGAGCCTGTGTAGTAAAAAAATTTATATTGTGTGTGAACTAAATCAGTAATAGTAACTGTAGGCTTTCACTTTTTATGTAGTTTTAATTTTGTCAGTTTAGTTTTTTAGTTTTTTTAGTTTTTATTTTTAATTCTTAACAAGTTCTCTAGAATAATTATGTTTTATCTAATGCTTTAAAGCCTGTATGTAATTTTACAGTAGTACCTGTAGTTTATCAAAGCCCATTTTCATAGTCAGACATCCTCTACAAGTTAGTTTTTATTTTCATGCATTTAATATTTTCTTTCACGTACTTAATTTTGTACTAAAATTTTTTTAAAATCACTTAAAAACATAAGTTTTGGGGAAAGAAAATTTTATTTTTGAAAAGAAATAAACAAAATTTTTTTGTCCTCAATTAACTATATTTTCAAAAAAAATAATTTAACATGGTCTGAGATATTAAGATATAACTTTAAATGATTATACTTCTGTTTATAAATATTGTGGTAAATTTAGATAAAGAGTTTTTAATAATAAATATCAATTCTAAAGTTAAAGATATTTTGTATGATAGGATAATACTATTTTTTTCTATTTAAAGTATAGAAATTATATTTTTGAAGTGTTAATAATTTTAGAGTTTCATGTAAAAAGAAATGAATGAGACTTTATGAAAAATCATAAATTAATATGAATTTATAAAGTGAAGAAAAATATATAGTTTTGACTTTAAAAAGAGGATAGTGAAGTTTAAAATTATTGAAGGCTATCCAGATATAATAATCCTCACTCGGAAAAGAAAAAGAAAAAGAAATGATTGAAAAGGTCCTAAAATAAAAGAAAAAAAAAGAAAAAGAGAAAGAAATGATTGAAAAGATCCTAAAATAAAAGAAAAAAAAAAGAAAAAGAGAAAGAAAAAGAAAAAGAAAGAAACAAAATAAATAAGTGAGGATAAGCTTGAGGAGATACCTAATCAAAAATTGGTTTCACTTGAATCAACTTAAGAAAAGAGCTTTATTACATTTTCTAAACTTATATTGGAGTATTAGTAGCATTCATAGTAAAGTTTTCATGAAGTTCTTTTTCATATGAATGTTCTAAATGACCTTAATATAACAAATTGCAATTCTTCTTGATCTTTTTCACCCCAAATTCTTCTTGAAATGAATAGAAATTCAGAAATTTTAAATTTGATTACTAAATATTCCTAAACCTAGAATTTGAATCTAAATTATTAAAGGGTTTTTCTTAAATTTTGCTATTCTATGTATTGACCTAAGTATAGAAGTTATAAGTTAATCTCTATCCTTAGTCATATGCTTTTATATAATAAAAGTGTCACTTGAGGACAATTAACATTTAAGTTTGGGGGATTTTAATACACCAAAATAATATACTATTTTAAGTACTTATTTTATGCTTATTTTTGGTGATATTGCACTTAAAAGAAAGATATTTTCATGTTTTTGTTGTAGGTATATCATTTTTAGGCATTTAGAGCAAAAATGGCAAAAAAGACAAAATTGGGAGCCAAAACAGTGAATTTTGGGATTCTGGTGCATGATGCTCCAAAATCTAGAGAACTGACGCATGATGCGCCGGAGAAGACTTTTTCAAATGAAGGCGGTTCAAGGTGAATTTTTGCACGAATTTCAAATGGACACTTGTTCTACACACCTCTTGGAGTAATTTAATCCATCTAGACACTTTGGAAGGTTCTTTTATGAAGGGATATGTCTCGTGGATCAAATGACACATCTTTTGAATTCAAAGGAGTTGACTTTTAGAGGGAATTTTGAGGGGAATTTTGAATTCTTTTCTAAAGGAGGCAGCCCAAAATAAAAGAAGAAGACTTCTCATTTATCAAGTGTGTGTGGCGTGAGGGAGAGATAGAGAGAGAAGAGGAGATTTTCTTCTAGGGTTGTAAGAGGAGAGTGAAGGTGAGAGATTTCTTCTTCATTACACTTCTAAGAGAGAATTGGGACTAATTGTAAAGAGAGAAAGACTTAGAGAGAACTTCTAGGGATTTGCTTAGGAAGGATTGTGAGATAAGTTGTATTTTTATTTCTTTTGTTTTGTAAACTTCTTTTTATATATGAAATCCATGTTTTATCGTATCCCTCTAATGAATTCTGAGTAGTCTTCTTTATCCTTCTCCCTACTTTGAGATATGGTTTTGTGAAGAATATTTTTTGTTTTCTACAGTTTTAAATGATAATAATTTGTGCCTATTTAAACTTCAATATTCATTTACTTTTTGATCTGACCTATTGAAATGTTAAAACTCGTTGAGAGACATATGTTCTTAAATGGGATATGATTTCTACAACTTAGGGAGAATCACATTTGATTTCATGGGAGAGTATGTCATCCATAGGATTTGGTGCAAATAAATAGGGAAATATACATTATTGGATGCAGAATTGGAGATTTTATGGTGACAGATTAAAATCCCCAATTTGGTTCAGTTGATTGGAAATTAAGGTGAGATTGTTAGCCCTCAGGTGAGGGAGTAGTGGGAGCTCTAGAGTAGCTACGGGTATCCTCTCAGCCTAACCACATAATTAAGGACCAAACTCTGGATTAATCAATGTTCTTTATTACACTCGGAAGAGGGTAAAGAATAAGATTGCTCCGTTTTAGCACAAAACAATATATATATATATATATATATATATCTTCACAATCCATATATTCATTGGAAAGGGGAAGGATGCTTTCTTAAATATGAACTTTCCGTCACAACAAAAACTTTGTTTAATTTTTGTAATTTTACTTTTGAAAGTTTAGTATATAGTTTAGCTTAACTTCTATAGTCTTACATTTGCATTTTAATTAGCGTTCACTTTAGTAGTTAATTTTCAAACTTTGCACTTTACTTTATTTTACTTTTATTTTTTATATTTTTAAATTATAAAATAATTTTCATAATTTACTTTTAGGATTTTCCAACTCTCTATGGGATCAATATTTAGGAATCCATTAAAGTCCTTTATTGTTTGAGTGATACATATACTTGCCTTGATTTTAAAGAAAATTTGGCATTTTAAAAAGTGTTTTAAAAGATAAATTATTTTCATAAAAAAGTATTTTTGTTGGGATTATACTGTATATTTATTATATATATGTCGTGTGTAATTTTTTAATATTGAAAAATATTTGCAAAATTCTCACACTAAATCTACCCCCCACATCACTTGATAAAGAGCATGGAATCAACCAAATAACAAATGATCCTTTAGAATAGCTATGAAAGACAATACCTCTCATCNTGTTAAAACTCGTTGAGAGACATATGTTCTTAAATGGGATATGATTTCTACAACTTAGGGAGAATCACATTTGATTTCATGGGAGAGTATGTCATCCATAGGATTTGGTGCAAATAAATAGGGAAATATACATTATTGGATGCAGAATTGGAGATTTTATGGTGACAGATTAAAATCCCCAATTTGGTTCAGTTGATTGGAAATTAAGGTGAGATTGTTAGCCCTCAGGTGAGGGAGTAGTGGGAGCTCTAGAGTAGCTACGGGTATCCTCTCAGCCTAACCACATAATTAGGGACCAAACTCTGGATTAATCAATGTTCTTTATTACACTCGGAAGAGGGTAAAGAATAAGATTGCTCCGTTTTAGCACAAAACAATATATATATATATATATATATATATCTTCACAATCCATATATTCATTGGAAAGGGGAAGGATGCTTTCTTAAATATGAACTTTCCGTCACAACAAAAACTTTGTTTAATTTTTGTAATTTTACTTTTGAAAGTTTAGTATATAGTTTAGCTTAACTTCTATAGTCTTACATTTGCATTTTAATTAGCGTTCACTTTAGTAGTTAATTTTCAAACTTTGCACTTTACTTTATTTTACTTTTATTTTTTATATTTTTAAATTATAAAATAATTTTCATAATTTACTTTTAGGATTTTCCAACTCTCTATGGGATCAATATTTAGGAATCCATTAAAGTCCTTTATTGTTTGAGTGATACATATACTTGCCTTGATTTTAAAGAAAATTTGGCATTTTAAAAAGAGTTTTAAAAGATAAATTATTTTCATAAAAAAGTATTTTTGTTGGGATTATACTGTATATTTATTATATATATGTCGTGTGTAATTTTTTAATATTGAAAAATATTTGCAAAATTCTCACACTAAATCTACCCCCCACATCACTTGATAAAGAGCACTGAATCAACCAAATAACAAATGATCCTTTAGAATAGCTATGAAAGACAATACCTCTCATCTTNCTCTCATTTTCCCTCCACTCTTGCAATCTCTCGAAGAATTTCTCACAATTTAAACACTAGTAAATTCTCTATGCACTAATGGAACCTCTCTAACCTCCAGGACCTTTCTAACATCCAGGACCTTTTCTATTTTCAACCAAAATCTTATTTTAAAGTTGTGGATGAGTTTTCCCAAAAGTTGCCTAAGCACCCCTCCAAAATTCGTCCTCATCCAATGCATTGTTGGACATAACCGCCAAGCTCACCGTCGGTGGGCCTTCTAAGTGAATTAAATCTGGAGTATCGGGAAAATTCCACCGTCAGCGCCGTTGGGCTCGCCGTCGGCGCCCTAGTTCAAATCTTCACATTTTGGTTTTTTCGCTCCAAATTCGCTCCTTNCACTTTAGTTGTAAAACTCAACATGTTTTAACAAATCAATTGGCCAGATTGAAAGTAAATTAAGATCAAAGTTTAAAGATCATTACAATTTCCTTAATATTTTTATGGCTCCACCAATTCAAATCACCATTTCACAAATCTCAAGATAAAGAGAAAGACAGAGAAAACTACTCAGATCTCATGAGAAAAACACAACAAATCTTGGAATTCATATATAAAAGTAAAGTCATATAAACTACAATAAGTAAATAAACTTATCTCTAATTTATCCCCAAGAAAACTCTTCGAACTTCCTCTAATTCTTTACCTTTCTTTACAGCACACAAAATTCCTCTTCGAAGCGACAAGGAGGAAGAAATCTCTCATTTTCCCTCCACTCTTGCAATCTCTCGAAGAATTTCTCACAATTTAAACACTAGTAAATTCTCTATACACTAATGGAACCTCTCTAACCTCCAGGACCTTTCTAACATCCAGGACCTTTTCTATTTTCAACCAAAATCTTATTTTAAAGTTGTGGATGAGTTTTCCCAAAAGTTGCCTAAGCACCCCTCCAAAATTCGTCCTCATCCAATGCATTGTTGGACATAACCGCCAAGCTCACCGTCGGTGGGCCTTCTAAGTGAATTAAATCTGGAGTATCGGGAAAATTCCACCGTCAGCGCCGTTGGGCTCGCCGTCGGCGCCCTAGTTCAAATCTTCACATTTTGGTTTTTTCGCTCCAAATTCGCTCCTTTTTGCCTATTTTTGCTCCAATGACCCTAATTCATCATTCCTGCAACAAAACATCAAAAATACTTTTTTTTAAAGTGCAATATCATAAAAAACAATGCAAAATAGGTATGAAAATCTCAACATATTTTCCTTTGGTCAGTCTACCCACATTATAGGCCAATCTTTATATTTGTACATTTTGCCT
>JXCR01056283.1:57184-149050 GCA_002079205.1 Phalaenopsis hybrid cultivar | reverse complement strand
GGGGGGGGGGGGGGGGATGTGCCCCTCTAAGTTTAATGCTAAATGGTAGCATTTGTCGGTGTTAGGATAAGTTAGATGGTGCAGGATAAAGGGGTTTCTATTGAGGAGGAGCTTTTAGACCTCTATGAAGCTAATATGAGGGTTAAATTTGAGTTTTGAGAGGTTTTATGGTGAATATGTAAGAGGCCATGGTTTTGGCAAGTGAAATTAGGGTTATGGAATGGGAGAGAGGGATTGAAAATGGTGNAAGCTAATATGAGGGTTAAATTTGAGTTTTGAGAGGTTTTATGGTGAATATGTAAGAGGCCATGGTTTTGGCGAGTGAAATTAGGGTTATGGAATGGGAGAGAGGGATTGAAAATGGTCTAATGGAAAGCTAGGGTCTCATGGGGAACTAGGGTCTCATGGAGTTAAAAAAATAAAAAATAGGAGTTAATCAATCCAAATTTTGTAGCAAATTCAATATATTTTGATGAAGGAATGGGGAACTAGGGTCTCATGGGGAGCTCTCGAGTTTGGCCCTCTTATGGCCATGTGAGGCCATAGAGAAGCTCAGATGGTACTTGAAGATCTCTTGTATCGCATCAAAGCTTTGGTAGAGGGGAGCCAAAGACTTTTGGCAGAGGAGGGAACCTATTAAATTTTTTGAAATCTTCGACAAAGGGTAGATCTAATGGAGGTTAAGTTGGAGCGGTGAGAGCTAAGGTTGATTGGGGGGGAGTTTGGGCTTGGTGATTTGACTCAATTTTGGTTTAAGTTTGGTCCCCATGAAGTGATTTGGGTGCAGTTTAACTCGAGTGCCACTTTATGGGTTTGGGAATTTAACATCACGGGTTTTANTATATATATATATATATATATATATATATATAAGTGTTGGGAGGTTTTAATTAATTTTAAAATTACTTGTGGGTTACATAATTTAGATTTTATTTTTATTGAATTTTCCATTGTTCACCCAAAAATTTGGTTTTTATTTCATATTTATTTATTTATTTTTATTTAGTTATGATTTTTTTTTAAATATATTTTAATTTTTAGATTCAATTAATTCAAAAATAGCCTATTTTTTCACTTAAACAGGTGGTGCCTTGTCAACTTAGGCATCTCTAAAACTCCACGCAGAGTCCCATGGTGGTCTCTGTTGTCCATGTAGGCCACAAAAGTGGCAAAAGATTAGCTATACGCTTCTGCGCTACTCCATCATATGAATTGATCTCCACTGCTCGTTTCTATTACACAATAATAGACGACATCAATTCATTGTCACCACAAGATGAAGAATTGAAAGCCGTCCGTGATCTAGAGATAAGATCTCTCGATTTAACATGCTAAACTTAAATCTAATCGAACCTAAATGTAGNAGATTCAATTAATTCAAAAATAGCCTATTTTTTCACTTAAACAGGTGGTGCCTTGTCAACTTAGGCATCTCTGAAACTTCACGCAGTGTCCCATGGTGGTCTCTATTGTCCATGTAGGCCACAAAGGTGGCAAAAGATTAGCTATACGCTTCTGCGTTGCTCTNAGATTCAATTAATTCAAAAATAGCCTATTTTTTCACTTAAACAGGTGGTGCCTTGTCAACTTAGGCATCTCTAAAACTCCACGCAGAGTCCCATGGTGGTCTCTGTTGTCCATGTAGGCCACAAAAGTGGCAAAAGATTAGCTATACGCTTCTGCGCTACTCCATCATATGAATTGATCTCCACTGCTCGTTTCTATTACACAATAATAGACGACATCAATTCATTGTCACCACAGGATGAAGAATTAAAGCCGTCCGTGATCTAGAGATAAGATCTCTCGATTTAACATGTCAAACTTAAATCTAATCGAACCTAAATATAAAGATGGGTATAAAGAATAGATCTATATGATTAATCATGCATGAATTTTAACTTTCTTAAACAAAGCACCAAATTGATTATAAATAGAGTAGTTTCTAGTTATTAACTTAGCCAAAGTAGTGTGGCGTCAATTAGGGCTGATAAAAATGGTTGCCTTGATGGCGGGGGCGAATCTCCTCCAAGATCTAAATTGCTATGTGGATGTGCCCCTCTAAGTTTAATGCTAAATGGTAGCATTTGTCGGTGCTAGGATAGGTTAGATGGTGCAGGATAAAGGGGTTTCTAATGAGGAGGAGCTTTTAGACCTCTATGAAGCTAATATGAGGGTTAAATTTGAGTTTTTGAGAGGTTTTATGGTGAATATGTAAGAGGCCATGGTTTTGGTGAGTGAAATTAGGGTTATGGAATGGGAGAGAGGGATTGAAAATGGTCTGATGGAAAGCTAGGGTCTCATGGGGAACTAGGGTCTCATGGAGTTAATCAAATAAAAAATAGGAGTTAATCAATCCAACTTTTGTAGAAAATTCAATATATTTTGATGAAGGAATGGGGAACTAGGGTCTCATGGGGAGCTCTCGAGTTTGGCCCTCTTATGGCCATGTGAGGCCATAGAGAAGCTTAGATGGTACTTGAAGATCTCTTGTATCGCATTAGAGCTTTGGTAGAGGGGAGCCAAAGACTTTTCGCAGAGGAGGGAACCTATTAAATTTTTTGAAATCTTCGACAAGGGGGAGATCTAATGGAGATTAAGTTGGAGCGGTGAGCGCTAAGGTTGATTGGGGGGAGTTTGGGCTTGGTGAGTTGACTCAATTTTGGTTTAAGTTTGGTCCCCCATGAAGTGATTTGGGTGTAGTTTAACTCGAGAGCCACTTTATGGGTTTGGGAATTTAACATCACAGGTTTTATCTTTGAGAGTTTATTTTAGGATTATTAACTCCTGATTTTTATTTGATTTACTTATTGAGTTATTAGGTCATAGGTAGGTTTTTTAGCTTTAGGATTTATGTTTTGTGTCATGGGATTTTAATTTGGGCTTTATGTTTTGGACTTTTAGTTAAAGCCAATTGGTAATTAAGTTAGGGCTTATGAGTTTATTTAATTTTATTTATCGAAAACTAATTGATTTTAATTTACCTTTGGTGTTCTTGTTTTGTATTTATTTTATTTTAGGGTTCCTTCAATTTTGGTGGTTTTTAAATTATTATATGTTAATCAATGATTTAATATATGGTGTGTGTGTGTGGTGTGTGTGTGTGTGTGTGTGTGTGTGTGTGTGTGTGTGTGTGTGTCTATATATATATATATGGTAGATTCATTTTAGTCTTGCATTGGTCTAATGTTCGTTTCATTTTGTTGGTTTGAGCTTTAGGGTTTTAATTTAATGTTTGGGAATTTTAGCTTTAATCTTAATATAGTATTTAATTTTTAACTTTAATGAATTTATTGAATTAAATCTTCCCATTTTAATTGTTCCAATTGATAATTCAATCGTAAGTTGGTTTTATTTGAATTTCCTTAAGATCAATTTTGTTTATTTAAACTTTATAGATTTAATTTGATGATTTTTATTGATATGTTTAATTTTGGGTTCAATTGGATTTTGGTGGGTTTAGTTGTTTTAAATTTCAATGTTAGTGATTATATTTTTTGTTCAATAGTTTAACTTTGAAATTTTAGAAATTCAAATAAGATTCAAATTACTTTTGATTTACCTTTGATGAATTTAATTTTCTTTATTTCAACTTTAATTATCTTAGGATCTCAATTTTTATGGTTCCCATTAAGAGGTGATCCTTACCTTGGTCAAGTGTTAGCCTAAACCTAGTGGGATTCTTTCAAACCAATGGATGGTCACATGACCTTAGGAGTGCAAAGTTGGCTACCAAAAGGGAAACCTAAGTTTGNTTTAATTTTTAACTTTAATGAATTTATTGAATTAAATCTTCCCATTTTAATTGTTCCAATTGATAATTCAATGTTAAGTTGGTTTCATTTGAATTCCTTAGGATCAATTTTGTTTATTTAAACTTTATAGATTTAATTTGATGATTTTTATTGATATGATTAATTTTGGGTTCAATTGGATTTTGGTGGTTTTAGTTGTTTTAAATTTCAATGTTAGTGTTTATATTTTTCGTTCAATAGCTTAACTTTGAAATTTTAGAAATTCAAATAAGATTCAAATTACTTTTGAATTACCTTTGATGATATTAATTTTCCTTATTTCAACTTTAATTATCTTAGGATCTCAATTTTTATGGTTCCCATTAAGAGGTGATCCTTACCTTGGTCAAGTGTTAGCTTAAACCTAATGGGATTCTTTCAAACCAATGGATGGTCACATTACCTTAGGGGTGCAAAGTTGGCTACCAAAAGGGAAACCTAAGTTTTTAGGGTCAAATGGTCTTTTAAGACATTTTCACTTTATGGGAACTCATCTTGGGCTTTAATGTCTAAATCCTAATTCCCTCAACAAGTGGTTGATAATTTGGAGTCCATCATATAATGCACTAAGAATTGAAGATTTGTTTAGAGTTGTATCTTGTTTTAGTCCCATCACTACTCATAAAAAAGAGTCACTTGGAAATCCCTAAAGCAACATCCTAGGCTACTAGAGAAAGTACATACCCATTCATAAAAGAGGTCAACAGATCCATGCGAACGAGGAGGAGGTATATTAAATGTTGGTGATTTTTGTTCATATGAAAAAATAAGAGAGGGAAGTAATTTAAGGTTTGGGTTTTTTTGCCGTGGGAAAGAGGAGGGGGTATATTGGGTAGTGGTAAATTTTGGCAATAGGGAGAAAGATGGAAGGAGATGTTTAGACATGGGGAAAATGAAGAGAAGGGAATTGAATTATTTTTGGGGTTTGGGCTATGGTAATGAAGATGAGGTATATTGGATGATGGTAGATTTTGGTCATGGGGAAATGGGAGAGAGGGAGGAGGGAAAGGTGTTGGTTTTTGCTATGGAAAAGAGAGACTGATGAGGTAGGGAATATGTTGGTTTTTGTCCAAGGGGAGTATGGATAGATGAAGAAGGGAAAGATGGTACTTTTTTACCATGAGGAAAAGAGGAAAATGGAGGGTGTGTGGTTTGGCAATGGTAGGAAGTTGAAGAAGAAGATGGAGAGGGGAGGGTGGCTCAGCCATAGAGAAGAAGAGAAAAGAGGGACAGGGGAAGGTGGTTCAACCATGGGAGAAAGAGAATGAGCAGCGAAGAATGTGTATAAGTTTTGAATATGGGAAGTTGAGACGTATATGTTTTGGCCATGTGAAGCAGAATAAAAAGGAGGAAAAAAAAGTGATTGATATGCGTTTCAAAATTTTATGGAGGGAGGAGAAGATATAACCTTTTGACCATGAGAGGGAAAAATTAGGTGGAAATTTAAAAATAGGAGTTCTGCTAGTTAGGGTAGTTATGGATGAAAAAATATTTTGCTCATTGTGTAAAAAAAAATGGAAAACACAATGGTATGATTAGTTTTGGGTGCNATATCAGTTGCCAGGTTGACTTGTCAGATTGATCTAACGAGCTTACCGACCAAATACCTTTTGGCACATATCTACCACTGAGTATCAGTTACCAATAGAAAAGTGTATATCTAAGTCTAATTATGGTCGCCTGTTGTCTCAATGGACGTGATTTGACATCAATATACAACATTTACAAACATTGTACTGTACTAAAATCATTTAATACATTCTCTTTATAACCTAATTAGGGAGAGTGGTCATTTCAAGCCTTATGAATAGAAATGTCCCTTGACTTTATGTGCTTCGTTTTTCCATTATATTCTTTCCACTCGACGGAAAAGACTAATTCAAATTTTTTTTTTAAGCCATTGTGCAATCCGCCCCTTCAGCTTCCTTCACGAATCTAGTATAAACTGTGAACCCATGAACAAGTTGGGATCCATTGTCCCAAAATGATTTAACTCGTATATTAATATTTTGGTCAAAAACATTAATTTGGAGATATTTAACTCAATAAATATATCAAGGTATACTCCTTCAAATTAGTACATCATGATAAATGACAAAAATATTTAAACTTCATACTTAAAATAACTTCATATCGTTATTTTTTATTTCAAAGTGCATTATGACCAAAGTAGGAAAAAAAAGTAATAAATAAAAATCAAACTCCTAATTTAAAATAGCTCATATCACTATTTCTTATTAATGATAGCATCGGGTCAAGAATCCCAGGCGGCTTTAGGCTCCACGAGCTGCCATTTGGTCATCTTTGGTTTCTCTCAAGTTGGCGCACAAGAAGTGCTCAATGGGAGGACGGCTAATGTAAGAGGACCGGTTACTTCAACAGTTCCTGCGTTCCAGCATCTCTTCATTTGCTTCCATTTAATAAATAGGAAGGTATGTGATCTCTGTTTTCAAAATTCTTTGCTCGGAAAGCTTCAATATTTTCAATTTCCTTCGTTTCCTTTTTATTCTTAGTTTGTAATGCCATTGCTGCCGAGAGTAGAAACTCAAAGAATCTGATGATATTTCTGCGCTTCGTCGGTGTCGGAGGATCTATTTTTGGTTAATTTTGCTCCGGTGCGTACAATTTTTGGTAAATTTTTTATGATATTTATGCGAGTAATGCCACTGATTTTACCAATATTTAAGCTAAATCCCGTCAAACAGCAACTTTGGAGAAGTTAAATCCTTGTAATTACTAAATCCATGATTCAGTAAATCCTCTTGTTCAACATATTTAGTACATCCTAAAGGCGCGAAGGAAAAGAAAAGCTCCCGCGAACTCATCATCCTCATGGTTTCCAGTTGGAGCGGAGTGGGAGAAGGAGGAAGATTGGAGTTTTAGTGGTCTTTTTACAGTACAATCCGGCCGTTGCCTTCCANAAATTTTTTATGATATTTATGCGTGTAATGCCACTGATTTTACCAATATTTAAGCTAAATCCCGTCAAACAGCAATTTTGGAGAAGTTAAATCCTTGTAATTACTAAATCCATGATTCAGTGAATCCTCTTGTTCAACATATTTAGTACATCCTAAAGGCGCGAAGGAAAAGAAAAGCTCCCGCGAACTCATCATCCTCATGGTTTCCAGTTGGAGCGGAGTGGGAGAAGGAGGAAGATTGGAGTTTCAGTGGTCTTTTTACAGTACAATCCGACCGTTGCCTTCCTAGTTAGCTCTAATAACAATACGTTTTAAGAAGTCGGTTGTGATTGCTTTGGGCGAAATGGGGAGGGGGAGAAATGTAGGTGAGAGTTTTGGGCACAAGAGTGGATGAGGAAGGGCAGGTTAGGTTTATGATTTAAATTTAATTTTATTTGAGTTAGTTTTTATTGATTTAAGTTTTTGATAGTTAATGAATAGCTGATATATTGTCATATTATTTTTATNGGGCACAAGAGTGGATGAGGAAGGGCAGGTTAGGTTTATGATTTAAATTTAATTTTATTTGAGTTAGTTTTTTATTGATTTAAGTTTTTGATAGTTAATGAATAACTGATATATTGTCATATTATTTTTAATAAAATTAAGTTTTAAGTAACTCTTTAATAATTACTTAATAAAAAATAAAATTTATATTAAATTTTAATTTATTTAATAAATTTCAAGTATTTGCTAAATAATTAATTTATTATTAATTGAAAGATGTTAAATTATTACATAATAAACAATAAAATTAATAATTTTTCTATTAATAATTATGTAGTTTTGTGAAAATTAATCATTAATTATCGTAATTAAAAATAAAAAAATAAATTTAATTTAATTATATTTAATAATTAATTATTATCGTTAAGATGAAATAATCAATGTTTAATTAAGTTTTTGTATTCTGGCAAACCTAACAAATTTTCAAATATTAGCAAAAGTTGTTGAGCAATTTTACAAGATTTAACTGCATTTATTAATTCATTGTCAAACACAGGATTTTTTAAATTTGGATTTACAAGATTAAGTAAATCCTAATAACTTAAATCTTTGAAGTTGCCAAACAACCCCATTATGATCGTGGATGGGGACTTAGCATTTGGTGATTGCTTTGTGCCCATTGTTAGTCTAAAGATTGAAGACNTAATTTTTCTATTAATAATTATTTAGTTTTGTGAAAATTAATCATTAATTATCGTAATTAAAAATAAAAAAACTAAATTTAATTTAATTATATTAATAATTAATTATTATCCTTAAGATGAAATAATCAATGTTTAATTAAGTTTTTGTATTCTGGCAAACCTAACAAATTTTTAAATATTAGCAAAAGTTGTTGAACAATTTTACAAGACTTAACTGCATTTATTAAATCATTGTCAAACACAGGATTTTTAAAATTTGGATTTACAAGATTAAGTAAATCCTAATAGGTTAAATCTTTGAAGTTGCCAAACAACCCCATTATGATCGTGGATGGGGACTTAACATTTGGTGATTGCTTTGTGTCCATTGTTAGTCTAAAGATTGAAGACAAGGTAAATATCATATCATGATGTGAAGTTGCTCTTTACATAGTTTCGCAAAAAGATGGAATCAATGTAGAAGCATATGCCTTAAAACAAGTGTGTAGTGACATGCATTGTAAATTGTACGTGTAGTTAGACACATATGAAAAGTTGTGTGCATGCATTGGAGTTGTGCCCATTATGGCTAGTGTTGTAGCAGAGGTCTTGTGGTGAATTATACTTACAGTGATTTAAAAATAGGCTAAGGGGTAATTTGTTTTTTNTAAATTGTACGTGTAGTTAGACACATATGAAAAGTTGTGTGCATGCATTGGAGTTGTGCCCATTATGCCTAGTGTTGTAGCAGAGGTCTTGTGGTGAATTATACTTACAGTGATTTAGGAATAGGCTAAGGGGTCATTTGTTTTGTTCTATTTTGTGTTTTTTTTCAAATTTTGTTTAACATGTTGAAAATAAATCAATTTGTTTTTAAAAACACTCAAAAAAATTAAAAATTTATTTTGAGTGTTTTAAATATAAATTGATTTATTTTTTTAAAATAAAAATACATGAAAAGGACATCAAACTAACATATTTTTAAAAACAAAAACTAAAAGAAAATAAAATTGATCCCAGATATTTCAAGTTTTTGCAAGTGTATGCTTGTGTGTTAGTATGCTTGTTGTGTTTGTGTGTTTTGCAATGGCATGCATTAGTAAGTACTTGTTGTTTACGTTTGCAAGGGCATATGCTTGTAGTGCTGTGTGTTTTAATTATGTTTGCTTAATATGACTTCTGCATTATAAGTGGTGAGATGTGTTAAGAATTGCAATTGAAATAGAGAAGCAAAAGAGAAGAGATAATGAAAAGTGGCTAGGGTTTTCATTACCTAAAGTACCTCAAATAAGAGTATATATATACAATAAGCAAAAAAAGTAAACTACCCTTAAGTGCTATGATATCTAACATCCCCTCTCAAACTCACGATGCATCAAGGGGAATCATCGAGAGTTTGTTAGTCAAACAGCAAAGCGTTGAGCGAAATGTGATTTTATAAATACGTCAGCAAGTTGCATGGAGGAAGAAATATAGGGTAAGGTGATGGTGCCATGTTGAAAGTGATGGCGAGTGAAATGACAATCAATCTCAATATGTTTGGTGCGGTCATCAAAGAATGAGTTGCGGACAATCTGTATAACAATTTTGTTATCACAGTATATAAGAGTTGAGCTAGAGAAAAAAACACCCATATCAACAAGTAACCAACACAATCAAACAATTTCTGCAGTGGTAGATGCCATGACACGATACTCAGCTTCGGTAGAAGAGCGAGAGACAACTGCTTGCTCCTTACTCTTTCAAGAAATGAGAGAATCTCGTAAAAAAATACAAAATCCTTTGGTAGACTTACAATTGGTGGAACACTACCACAATCAACATCTTAGTAGGCACGTAATTCCAAAGAAGAAGATGCAGGAAAGAGAAAACTTTGAAATTGAGTGCGTTTGTCGGCACTATTTTGGGTTTTGGAGTTGCCCGTTGGAATCTGTCTGCCNATATATATATATATATATATAAAATATACTAAATCAAGCTGATCCCATATTTTTCATAGTTAAATGAAAGAGCATTATACCTCAAATCCAGTATCTATCTTGAAAGATAAACACAAGATTTGAGGATAAGACTCGATCAAATAAACTAAGAATTATATGACATCCGTTTGGTTTGCGAAACCGTTTTATTTGCCGATAAGTTCCCCTATTTAACATGAAAAATTAAATAAGGTTTATATTAAGCTGGGTTCAGATAAGCTTCCTATAAGGGCAAGCCAGTATAGTTAATTACATCTTAGATAATCGAAGTCATCTAAGAAAACTCTCGATAAAAACCTGGAAATATTATCTTCAAAGAGGTCAAAAGAATAGAACTTTTCAACGAGATCGGACAAAAATGTGTGAAAGATGAATGATTCAAATTTGGAGCATTTTGTTATAGAGTCCAAAGACGGAAGAATTAGGGAATGTCAAAGATCCGGAGGAAAACCTCGGTGACTTCCCAGTCTATTCTATTGTTTGACTTCAATTTAGAGGAAAAATTATTTAAATGTTTCATCTTGTAAATTTTATTTGTTTAGAGCTTACATTTGTGTGAAACGATCACACTAATAGCCTGAAAGATGTGAGAGTTTAGATCGTAACGGACGACAACCTCAGAATCCTATGACGAGTTAGGGCTTATATTGTATAGCAGAGCTACACAAAAGTCTAAAGATAAGTTGAAGATTTATGTTGCACTAAGCAGATAACCTTGAAATCCTATGGCTTAGTTGTTTAATTCTAAGGAAGGAATGATTTAGCCGATGAAGACATGTTTTGCTGTTGAAGATAGTCGTGCTGCCCACAATGCTAGCTCCAAGCTCCTCGTCGTGACGAGTTTAAGTTTTCTAATGTGTCGGGTTATGATGTCAAATCAGATGACCCTATAGTTATAGTTATTAAAATCTTATGGGGCATGTTAAAGTTGATTAGAGCGACACCGGTTAGGATCCTACGGTTCCCTCGTTCCGGTACCACTATTTTCTATTGGATTCACTTAGTCCAAATGAATTTACTAAACTCAACTTAATGAGTTCTATACTTTCATTTAGACTGTGGGAACTCTCATTAGCAACCGTAAGTTACCTCCTCCAAGGGATTCCCGATCATCCGCAGAAACGTCTTAATTTAGTTGCAATTGTTGTTTTGTGATGTTTGCGATTAAATTTTGAGTTGTCTTATATTTTGAATGTTGTGGCGGTGAATTTTATCTTGATTGATTTTAATTTTGGTTTTGGTTTTGGGTTTTGCGGCTATCTTAACAGTTTTAGTTTTCATGCAAGATGACATCGTTGTTTAATATGTAAGTTTATGTTTTTGTTCATACATGCAAGTGAGTAAGTACAATTACGTACTAGAAAGTAAAGTACGGGAAACTAGAAATGTAGGTAAAATAAATTACAATAAAAACGTACCTTGATGGTCTTCCCGTCATCTTCAACTGAAACTCAAAATGCATGTAAGAGTATTTATATATTAAAAGCACTTTATGTAAAGAAGGGAAATAAGGTTCTGGGGATCTATGAAATCCTAAATCATATTTTGGTGAGCCCTCATTAATTATATTAACGATGATTTCATTAAGCAAAATATACTAAGTTTAGAAGACCTCCGAGGTATCCAAAAGGTCAGAGAAAGAAGCAGATCCATGCTTCCCTCGCACCTTCTGGTGAAAAACCTCGAGCTCATTTAAACTTGTTATGCTGCTTAGTAATTCATCATGTGAATACCTCCAATGCTCGGTGAACATTGGCGTTTCAATAATCCCTAAAAGTAAGGTGACTATCATTTGTCATTTAATTTGAGAATTATGTGGGTGAAGACCCTTAAAGGGCAAGTTAATGATATTAAGACACTTGGCCAATTTTAGTTTTAACTTGGGCTTGCAGTGTTTTAAAGGTGTTCAATTTCTAGTTATATTCAGTTTTCTAATCCTCATTTAACCAAATTTGATTTAGCCTATGTCACTACTAAACCCTTAGACCTTGGTGGATATATTAGTAATTTTTGAAAGAAATTGAATTTTAAGTGATAATAATTCATTATCAAAATATTTGAATGTCGTTTAAACACCAAATAGAGGTATTAAATTAGTGAGTTATTAACACCCAAAATCTTACCCTTAAGTCTAGGATCATTTAATTTAATAGTCTTCCAAATTTTAATAATTTAGGAAATTATAAATTTATTCTTTAATTAAGAAAAATGAGATTGGTTTCTACCAATTAATTCTTATATTTCAATCATCTAAACGTGTTAATTAAGATCAAAGATTGTCCATTTACCCTTCTTGAATTAAGCCTAAATGTTGATTAAGACTAAATTTCCAAAATTATACCTTTTCCCCTGAGGCTCTATTACTTCATAATTATCAAATTTAATTCAAATGACTTTAGAATTTTTATCCTACCTCACTCTTGAGTCAATTAAGACATCATAGGAGAAAATATGATTTTTCAAATTTTAATTTAATTTATATGATTATTTACATGCAAAAATAGGAGTTTTCAAATAAAATTCAATAAATTGACCAAGGCAAAGTCTAATCACTTAAAATTTTACTGGAGGTACACTTAGACCAGAGAACCACTTGGACCAAATTTCATGATTTTTTGAGTTTTATTTGAATTATTAGAATTATTTTTAATTCTGGAGTATTAATTAATTATAAAATATTTTAAATGTGAAAATTTAATTTTTATATTTTTATTAAATCTCTCCAAAGTCAAGAAACCCAAAGAAACAAATTTTACTTTTTTTTTATTTTTCTTTGAATTATTATAATTATTTTAGTGAGAAATTAAGAAAAATCCATTTTTAGCCTTTAACAATTATTTTTGAGCAATATCTTCACTTAAAAAATAAGGAAAAATATTTCAATTGCTCCTAAGGGCTTAGGAAACAATTTAGAACATTTCCATGAATTTTATTAATTTTGTGATTTTTTATTAACTTTTTCATTATTAAATATTTAAAATATGCTTAAAAATGAAATTTTTACTTTAATTACAATTTTATTTTTAGAAAATTCCTTTAATCATAGAGAACTCCCAAAAACTAATTTCATAATTTTTTGAGTTATATTTTAATTATTATGATTATTTTAAGTTTTAAAAGAGGCCTTTAAGTTAGAAAATTAAATTAGGTTATCAAATGAACTCCAAATATTTTGAAATTTTTATGGGGAGTCCTCTGAGCTTTAAATTGCAATGGAGAATTAAAATCAAGTCATTTAGATGTTTATTTTTTCCAAATTAATTTCCTGTGTTTTAGGGTTTTGTGAAAATTATGTGTGTTCTTAGCTCAAGACAAATTTTTTTTTTTAGGGTTCTCTGGTCACAGTGAACCTACCAAAATTTTCTTAGATTTTTCTAAATAACATACTAATTATTATGATTACTTTATGCAAATAATAGACATAAACTTGAAAAATACATATCTCTTCATAGGGGTCTCCTCTGACTTTGGAAAAATTAGGGAAGATCCCCTGTGATAGAGGCTATAAATGACCAAAATAGCATGTCATGGTGAAATATTTGAATGCATGGAGAATCAAAAGATTTAAAGCCATATTTAATTAATTAAAAATCACACATGCATCAAATAAACTTCAAACAATTTTCACATTGTTCTCTTCTGTTTACCAAACATTGGGATATTTTTCTTTTATTTTTATGATTTTTCTATGCAAAGTTATGCATTTTTGAAGTTTAGGGAATTAAATAAATCTTAAAATATCCTATTTTTGTACTTAACCACGTCAACCTCGGCAGCGTCGAATGGGCCACGCGTCTAGCTCTCATTCGGCGCATTTCACCTAGCTGGCGGCGCATTCACGGACCGAAGCGTCGTGCAACTCCATGTGATCTGTCCATCCGCGAACTGCGCGATCCGACGGCTAAGGGTCTTTGTCTCCGTCTGGTGTGCACCGAGAACCGTTCACCTTCTAACCCTAATTTCTCAGCCTAGACTCAACCAAATTGAGTGCGGTTTGTCTCTATAGACGCATCTGGCCTAGAGGAACACATTTATACGGCTAACATGCTATGAAATCAAGTAAATAAGCATGGAGAATTGATTTAAGCTCGGGAGAGGGGGGAGATTCAATACCTTAGTCCAAGAGGTGAGACCTCAATTGAATTGCTTCTAAACCTTCGTTTGGACTTCGCGAAGCTCCTCCAAGCACCAATTTAAGCTCGCTTTGGGTCCAAGTATGAAAGTGATCAAACCTAACTTGGGTGTTGATCAAAGGCAGGGTTAGGGTGGTCTGGTGATGGGGCTTTGATGGGGGAACTTCCTCTCTTAGTGTAGGGATGGTGTGGGTGAGTTTAATTTGATATTGGTAGAGTTTAAGAGAGTGTCCTATTTTTTCCCTAATTTTCAAGTTCAAAATTAGGGTTGCACAGGGGGAATTATGGCAAGAGGACAGTGGAGTTGAGCTTCTCTATGTTGTGTGGGAGTTTAAAATCAATTGGACAGAGTTTTGTTAAGGTTGGTTTCGGCCTCCTCTCGGTTAAGGCGTGGGGGTGGATGTTTAAATAGAGGAGCCATGGGGATTCAATTGAGCTAGCCAGTGGGTTAGCCCAACTGCTTAGGTGGAGGGAAGAAGGCCTCAAGTCTCCAATTGGATTGGGACAACTTGGATGTGCTTAATTGGGTGTTTGACCATTTTTGGCCTTCTCGGGTTGGTGTTTTCCGGCGACCCAGGTGGTGGCTGGCCAAGGTTCAGTCACTTCTTGGCTCAGGGAGGTCAGAGGGTGTTTAATTATGATTTACTTCCATAGGAAAGCAATTATGGAAGAGATTTTGTTGTTAAGGCCTAAAAACGGGAATGAATCTCTTAATTTAGGGACCCATTGGTCCATAGCTTGCTTGGGTGGGCCAAAAGGGTTTAGCTTGGTCAATAGAGTGTGCTTATTGGCTGTGGAGTCATCAATTTGGTGACTTTAAGATGGCTAGGTCAATTTTAGTGCATGGGTTCAATTTGGGTCCAAATGACCAAAGGTTTGGTTTGGGTTAGGCTAGCCATGACTTTGAGCCCAATTGATCGATCAACATTGTGTAGATGATTGTTATGAAGATTTTGGGTGAAGGATTGAAATGATTTTGAGTTCAATTGAAAGCTCAATTTGAAGGATTTTGGGATCTTGGTCAATTTGGGCATGTTGGGTGAGGTTGGGTGAGGTTGGGTGAGGTTCAAATTAATTGTTGAAAATGGTCTATAGGAATGTCATGATGAGTTTTCAACATAAATTTGGTGCCAATTTTGGTATTAAGGCATTCAATTGGGTGGATTTTGGGGACAGCCAATTTGGGGCAAATTTGAGGATTTTTGGATTTAGGTTAAAATTAAATGAAATTGAAGCTTCACCAAGGCCAATTGAAGGTCAGGTTTGGTGCGTAAGAGTGTTATAAAAGATTTAGGATCCAAATTGGGGCAAATTAAGTAGGCTATGGGGTTTAATTTGATGGGATTAAGTCATAGGGCCAAAATTGAGGGTTTGACTTAGATCAAAATTGGGCTCAAAACATGGGCCAATTAAGCTTAGATTTGGTTTAGGTTGTCATATGAAAGGTGAATTTGAGTTTTAGAACTGAAATTGAGGGAAATTTGGGACAAATGGACATTTGAAGTGAATTTGGGAAAGTTGGGCCTTTAAAGACAATTTGGAGGTTTTGGTCAAAATGGTCAAATTGGATTCAATTGGTGGGTCCAAATTGGTTTAGAAATATTTGAAGTGATTTTGGAGGTTTTGGGAAAGTTTGAGTGCCAAGGGTATTTTTATAATTTTGGCAATTTTGGGGGTATTTTGGTAAATTTGTCATTTTTGGGTAGTTTTGGGAAATTTGGGTATTTTGAAATGGTTTAAAATGATTTTTGAACAAATTTGAGTATTTTGGGTTAATTTGAGAATTTTAGCCAAATTTAGGGTTTCAATGACATTTAGGTAATTTGGGTGGATTTGGGGACAGAAGGTCAAGTTGGATATTTTGGTAGAATTGGGGTAACAACCACCTTATATGAGCTATGGACCAATGGAATCCCCATTTAGGTCTTCTATGTACTGGTCTTAGCCAGACCCTAGCCTAGGGCCAGTGGGTTTAGGGGACCATCTACATGAGTTTCCAGAAAGATCAAGGGATCAAATTCAACAATTTTGGGTATAGGGTTGTGAGTGATTGTGGGTGAGAGTGAGAGTAAGTGAGTGAACTAGCTCCATACCAACACCCAGGGTCAACCCTAAGTTCAGACAATCCAAGGGGGACTCTCCTTGAGCTCTCTCATAGTGACCCCACCTACTGAGTGCTAGAGGTTAGGACCAATATGTAGAGCTTCAAGTTGAGCAAAAAAGAGGGTAGAATTTCTAATGGTGAGGGCTCCTTTTCTAGTTTTCTAGGAATAGTCAACAGAAAAATTCTATGGCTAGACCCTAGGATACTAAAGAGGGAAAACTAAACCTCAACCAAAAGTTAGATACCAACCCCGAAGATAACAAAAATTGTAAAGAACAGCTGTCCAATGAACTATAGTAGGAGAGGCAACAAACTGACTAACAACCTGTACCCCATAAGCAATATCAGGTCTAGTGATGGTAAGATATACTAAGCTGCTAACAACTGTACGATACAAAGTGAGATCGGACAAAGGAACACTATCAGAAGGTATTTTAACATTAAGCTCAAGAGGAGTAGCAATTATCCGAGTATCAGAGAGACGAGCTTGTTCAAGAATGGTGCTAATATACTTAGATTGGGAAAGAAGATAACCTCTATGAGAATGAGCCGCTTCAATCCCCAAAAAATATCGAAGAGTGCTTATATCTTTCATCTCAAATTGTTGAGCTAATTGTAATTTCAACTCTGCAATTTCATTATCATCATCCCTAGTAATAATCATGTCATCAACATAAAAAGAGTGTATGATACGGCCATGAGAGGTACTCTTGAGGAACAATACAATGTCATGTGAGCTAGAATGAAAACCAAGAGATGTAATCACAATAGAAAACTTTTCAAACCAAGCTCGAGGGTCTTGTTTAAGGTCGTATAGAGCTTTCTTTAATTTACAAACTTCACCATGATTATGAGAGACATCTGGTTGAGGCACCATGTAACCTTCCTCTTGAAGATCACCATTTAAGGATGCATTTTTTAACATCCATTTGAGAGATATGTCATTGATGAATAGATGTGACTGCAATAAGAGTACGAATAGTAGTCATTTTGGCAACAGGAGTAAATATTTCTTCATAATTCAGACCATACTATTGAGAAAGTCCTTTAGCAACCAAACGAGCTTTATATCGCTCATCTGAACCATCAAACTTGGTTTTGATCTTATGCACCCAATGAGAACCAATTGCACGTTTTCCTGGAGGAAGAGATATAAGGCCCCAAGTATCTGTCTTATGCAAAGCTAAAAGTTCTTCTGCCATAGTTTTCTGCCAAAGCGGATCAAGAATAACCTCTTGATAGGAAGAAGGTTCAGACAAATTATGAATGAAGGTTAAAAAGGAAGCAAAAGAAGTAGAATAAGTGAAGTAAACAAAATATGGAAATTTAATAGACTTACGATCACGTTGAGGGTAATGAGGAAGAGGAGGATCTGCAATCACAGAAGGTTCTTGGGGAGCAGTAGGGATAGGGGGAGCATTGAGATCTGTAGAACTACCAGTATCAACCCCGCAAAGCTCAATATCAAAATTACTTGGTTGATTAATCATATGATGAGGTTAAATATTTGTATCTGTGTGAAAATGATCAATTGGGATAAGATCAGACTTTGTAAGGCTAGGAGAAGAAGGATCAATGAAGTAAAATGATATATGCTCAAGAAATACAACATAATGAGAGACAAAAAGTTTGAGTGACAGAATCATAATAATGAAATACACAGATTATTGAACGTGAAGACAATTTATTACGTTATACATGAGGAAGAAGAACAAAACAAGTAGAACAAAAAACTCTCAAAGCGGAATAATCAGGAGTGTGACCATATAGTTTTTCAAAAGGAGACAAACTTGAAGTAACATAAGATGAAATTCTGTTAATAATATAGACTGAAGTAAGAATAGCTTCCACCCAAAATTCACTTGGAACAGAGCCAGACAAAAGAAGAGAATGATTTGTTTCAACAATGTGACGATGTTTTCTTTCAACAACTTCATTTTTGTTCAGGAGTGTCAGTACAAGAAGTTTGAAGAAAAGTCTCATCAGAGACAAGTAATTCAGAGAATTTAGTAAAAGTATATTCACCTCATAGATCACATCTAAAGCACTTAATAACAACATTATGTTGAGTTTTGACAAATGCACGAAACATTTGATAAACACTAAAAAATTCAGAACGATTTTTCATAAGATAAATCCAACAATAACGAATATAGTCATTAATGAACGAGAAATATTATTTAGATCCACCTTTCGTAAGAACAGGTGATGGATCCCATATATCCGAATTTACAAGTTAAAAGGTGCAACAGAAAGTGGAACACATAGAAAAAGTTAAAGCAGAAAATTTAACAAGTCTACAACTACAACAATCAGAAATATCATGAGTTTTTAACTTGCCCAAAACTCCTGTAGAAACTACGTATTTTAGACGATAAGATAAGACATGTCTAAGACGAGTGCCATAAATAAAATTTAGAAGATGATGGACTCAAACAAAATGTTGATAGGTCAACACTGGAAGCTGCAACATCTGGAACTCTTAGCTCATCTAAAATATAAAGTCCCCCTTGCCTACGACCTGTCCCAATCACCTCCTAGATTGCGAATCTTGCACATAACAAGATGTGGAAGAAAGTAAAACTGAGAAATCAGAGTCACACAGTTGACCAACAGAAACAATGTTGAAAGTAAGATTGAGGATATAGTAAACATTTGAAAGGGATAAATATGGTGTACATACAGACCCAGTGCCCGCTAATGACATAGGGGTACCATCAGCTGTCTTGACTGATACAGATGCAGGATGTAAGGATACAAATAATGTAAAATCAGATGACATATGATGAGAGGCTCCAGAGTCAAGAATCCAAATGAAAGAAGATATACTTGATGAGCTAGAAGAAGACAAACCTATATTTGATGAGGCACACATGACATGTGGCTGTGTGGCAAGAAAATTTTTAAACTGCTCAGCAAGCTCGACTACTGTAGGACCCGAAAAATATGCATTTCCAACACCAAGAGAGTATGTTGGAGGAACAACAACTGCAATATTTGATGTTGGAGTCTTGAAGCTTCGTGGGTGCAACTGATTGAGTTGTTATGTCTGTTGTGATTTGTTCAACAACTTTAGACATTGAGCTTTCCAATGACCCTTTTTCTTACAAAAATTATATTCATCAAACCAACCTTTCCATGAGATTTGCTTTTATTATGAGTAGCTGCAAAAACAGACGGATTAGGAGTGGGGAGGATCCCTTTCTCAACATTCCCTTTCTCAGATTGAGACTTGAGATGAATCTCTTCAGCTAATAACTCATTAGCCACTGAGTAAACTGTTGAAAGAGGATTGCGATGTAAAATTGTTCCACGAAGCTCTTCAAAATCATCTCGAAGAGCCATAAAAAACTGAACCAAACGCCCTATGATAAGTGTATATTTTACAAGCTCGTAATTATGCAGATTCAGTAAGAGATAACTAATCCCAAAGATTAGGTATGGCAGAATAAAATTCTTGGATGCTCATGTTGTTTTGCTGAAGTGCATGAATATTTATCTCTAATTGATAATGCTTTGCAAAATTTGACTTCACATATAATCTTTCCAAATGATTCCAAAATTCTTTGGCAGTTTCATATTTTGCTAATTGGACACCGATTAATTGTGAAACTGAGTTATCGATCCAAGTGATTATTTTTGAATTATTTGCTTCCCATATTTCCAACTATTATTCATATTTTTCATCATTCTCATCTATGGGTTTTACAGAGTTTCCAGAAACATAACCCCACATTTCTTTGTCTTTAAAAAAATCTTCAATACATAACTCCAAATGAGTAATTTTGTCTATTTAAGTGCACACTAATAGACTAAAAAGAATTATATTTTTCACCAGTCATTGCTACTATTATCAATAAAAGAAAACAAAGAACAAAAATATCAATTACCAATAACAATAGATCACCCGAAAAACTGCAATTGGGTCTATCGCTGGAGACTGCAAATGACGACGAAAATTGGATCTATCACTAGAGACTGCAAAATAACCCAGAAACTGCAAATAGATTCCTGAAGAAATTTCTTTGATACCATGTTAAGAATTGCAATTGAAATAGAAAAGAATAAGAGAAAGAGAAGAGACAATGAAAAGTGGCTAGGGTTTCCATTACCTCAAGCATCTCAAACAAGGGTATATATATACAATAAGCAAAAAGAGTAAATTACCCTTAAGTAAGGTAAAAAATAGAAATACAAATACTATAATATCTAACAAGATGTTTGCATGTGATGGCCACCTAGGCACATTACTTGCGCATGAGTGGGAAATGAGTTACAAGTGTTTTGAGCTTGTTTGCACAACATGCACGATGGCGGATTCAGAACGGGGGTGGCGAGGGAGCTTGAGCCCCCAAGTTTTATACTTATAAGTAGTTTTGTCATTTACATAAAAAATAAGAAACTTTATGCATACATGATATTTTAGATCTATATTTTTATAGAAAATAAAATTTAATTATGATTCACTAATCTAAAATTTTGATAAAAAAATTTAAATTATTAAATTTATTTCTGGATATATAATTTATATTTTGTGAAAGATACTTATCTGAGCAAAAAAATATATGTTAATTAACTAGTCAGTGTCTTTCAACTAAGAAAAGATTTGATATTATTTTATTATTATTTATTATTGAATGTTCTCTTATTAATATTGTATATCAAATTATTAAATCAAACTGTCACCATATAAAAATTTAGTTTGAACATGCAAATTGAGTTCTGATTTTTTTTTTTATAATTATCAAATGGGCTTACATTTGATTAAACATTATAAATTATAAGTTTTTATCACTCTATTTATCATATTATGTTAAGAAATTCTAACACAAAATTTCTTAAGAATACTATTGCTTAAGCTTGAATGAAAAAATTGAGAAATTTTTTTGAAAAAGTTGATTTGTACCCCCGCTTTAAAAACATTTTTGCTTTTTCATTAAACATGCGCATATGGTATGATACATTCATGGAGATGTGTTATTTGTGTGTACGATTAATCACATATAACCAAGCATGCACAATTGGCAAGTTCATGCTTGGATGTATGTCGTTAGTGGGAGCAATCATTCCTCTGCAAATAGATAGTGCATGTGGTGCATTGAATGTATAGAGATGTCACCAATGTTAGGGATTTTGAACTTTATAACTTAATTAAGCTAGCTACAAAGGTTTGCAAATTGTCTTGTTTGCAACTACTGAATTGCATATCAATTGCAAGCATTTACATGCATTTCGAGAGCGTGCAAAAATGTTGGTGTCTTTGCATGTAGTTGGTGGACGAGTGTGTTAAGAGATGTATAACAAGTGAGAAATGGTTTAGAGAATCACTAAATGGGTTTTAGTTATCACTATCATAAGGAGTGCCCGCATGGGAATAGCTAGTGGGAGTGATTGATACAGTTGCAGAGAAGTCCCTATAGAGATACATGAGAAGATAAGGAGTTTAATAGAAGTCGACCATTTGTGGAGACCTTGACTAGGGTCTAGTGGTTGCTACTACCTATATTGTATGATGGTGACCATCGGTTTTTGTGGCTTGCATCGGCTTACATGTGCAGCAATTTCGTTAGAATGTGTTTTGTTATTTGTATGGTGTTCGAGTTTTCCAAATTACTTTGTTCATAAGGCGTATTGAAGGTTCTGCATTTTGTTATAGGTGAAACCAATTGTTTTGTGGCTAGGGGCCTTGCTGGTGTGCATTTGTGTGCACAAACAAAAGATTCAAGGTTTTAGTTTGGTATAAGTCTATCCTTTCTATTAATGCAAGGATGTTTGTAAATTTGGGCATGCTTCTATTGTACGTGTTTATATGCGATTTGTTTATGAGCTTTGTAACTCTTTATTTCTTTCTGAATAAAAAATAAAGAGGGATTAATCTTATATTATAAAGATTTTTCATGGCTTTCATTTGTATGAGCAACTCTTGTGTGGGTCATTTTGTGGTTCAATCTAGAGAGGTGCACTCTAGGTCCCCGTTGGGCATAAGATTTTTTGAAATTATTTCTGTTTAATTCCTTACCCAGAGACTAGCTGTATGATAACATAGTTTGAAGGTACTTTAGTAATGATTGGTACAAGATTGCCAGAGATAATTTCTAGTTTAGTGGTTTTGGTGGGAAATCCATTTTTTGATGATGAGAGAAGTTTCATAGATTGGTCTTTGGAGGTAGAAAAATAAGTGGAGATTTTTCTATGAGTCATTGTGAAGAAGAAAACAACAAAATGGCTTAGCCATGTAAATATATATCCTAAAGCATTGATGCAATCTCAACATGCTAATGACACTCTATGAAGAGTTGAAAGTTCTTGAACCAAAGTATTTTGCAGGAGAATGGAATCCAAAGAAGCTAGCCTTCTTTTTTTTTTGGAATTTAAAGCACTAATTTGTTGCTTTATTGTTGATTTAGAGGGTGAGAATGACAAGCTTATATCTTATAATTAATGTAAAATTTTAGGACAGACCAAAGTTTCTAATGATCTTGTTGTTGGGACATCTCATATGACTACACGAGAGATATTGATGAAAGAAATTTAGAGAATTTCTTTTAAAGCAACCTAAACTGAATTGCTTAGACTGTACTAACTTGCACCAAATAAATCTGAATGGTGTAAGAGTATTTTTAAGAATTATGTTCCTTAATTTTGGAGAGTCGTCAGATGATAAGAGAAGATGAGTTTTATAAATTCTCTTGGGTTTGCAACCATATGCTAGGTGGAGTTGAAAGGAAAAAATGTGCAAAATTTTCCTGGTTTGGTTTTTGCTGTGAAAAAAAAAGTGGATTTGAGAGCATCAAAGAGTTGTTATTTTTTCCCTTTAAAAATATATGAAATGGAATGATAATTAAACAGAAGATGCATCAAAGGAGTGCAAGAACTCACAAGATAATAGAAATAAGATTTCAATTCTAGTATTAGAATAAAAGATAAAAGTTCCCTGCAACACTTATCCATAAAGGATCATATCAAATGAGGGATTGCATGATGCACGAGCAAGTGAATGAAATAGTTATTCAAACATGTAATGAAGGGGGTGAGCAAGAGGATGCAATATTCATAAACTCGTAACTATAATATAGTTTAAAATAGGATCAATTTGTGATGTTTCTATGCTAATGTGTATTGATTTAGTTAACAAAAACATTATTGTTGTTGCGATGGTGAACATTGTTGAATATCTCTATGGTAGATTGGTTGGTGGAAAATCTTGATTTTTAGTAGAGCAAGATTCCAAGCAAATGTAATATCATTATATGAATAATCTATTATTAATATGATTTATGACATCCATCCAAATTGGAATTGTGAATGGATATCATTGTCATTAGATATTCTGATGTTTCAAGATAGAGCAGGATTAATTAATACTTAATCCTATTGGCATTATGATCCAACATGAGTGAAATCATTCCATTGTGGCTAGGTGGGATTAGCCTTTTTTTAAGAGATTTTGGAGTAAAAATCAATGTCATTGGGCCATTAAAGGAGAACATAAGCATAGTTGATAAGAGTAATAGTGTTTTTTTTTATCGATGTTAAGCCAATTATGAAGACGCTAATTCCCCATTAGAATACAGAAATGGTGGAGGAGCTTGATGTTAATATCAAGGTATTGTTGAATTTGACTCAAATCTAGAAGGATATGATAGATATTGATTCAATATTTGGAGTTAAATGCAATATGAAAGAATTTCTATGGAAAGCTATTGGTTACCTCCATAAGAATTAGATGATGAAGGTAGTTTGTCACACCTTGATTATCATGGATCGAGATGTTTGCATTAGGTGATTTTTGCAGCTTGAGTGAGATGAGATAAATTTTATGACTATATAAAGTTACTTTATATTTAATTACACATGTAGATATAGAAGTCATGTGGATGGTGATCCTATTGAACAATGAGCGAAGTGCTGTACATCGCAACATACAAGTCTAGAAGTCCCACATTTTAAATTGTGTGCGTGTTAAGGGAAGTACGCGCATGATGGCTAGTATTTCAATGATGGCTTATAGTGGTTCATGTACATAATTGGCTGTGCACATGTTGTTGTATGCGTATAATTGCCATGTGTTTGCAAGAGTGTGCATTGGTGCAAGCTTGTAGTTTCTTAATTTTGCAGGACTTGTTCTTGTAGTTGTGTGTGCTTGTATGTGAATATGCTTGCAGTGACTTGTCAATTAGAAGTTGTTGGATACATGCAAATGATCATAAATGTCTTTGTTACTTGCACATTAGTGTTGATTGAGTTGAGAGAATTAAGTGTCAGTCTACAAATCAGTCATCATGCAAATATGACATAACGAGCATGTATAAAGGTGTTGTTTGTTTGTGTGATTGACCACTGAAGTATGAAAAAATTATAGGAGCATGTGTTAGATGTGCCATTTGTGAGAGTGTCCTGTCCTTTGTACATAAAGAATTTATGCATCATGCATATGCAGAGATAAATGTCATTAGAGGAAACAAGTAGGCTTATTGACCATATCATACCATTTATGATGGCATGTGAAAATGATTTGCATTATATTGTACAATTGCATATCAGACAGTTAACTAGTTTGAATGCTGGTATTGTTCTCGTGTATTGGTTGATTATTAGTACATGATGATTGGGAGTGTGGTGGAATAACAATGGTTACTTGCTGAATTATATGCTTTTGAATTATGTCTACTTTTAAGGGGATCTCTTAGAGTGAATAACTAGAGGAAAAAGATAACAAAATGGTTGTATAAAGGTGTATGCTAAGTACATAGAGGGATAAGAAGTGCTAATCATTTGCAGAGCATAGTAAAATTTTGCTGTTATTGAAATCTTAGCCATTAGATAGAGGCTGCATATTTGTCTTGCTTAAATGAGCATACACTACAGTGTCTTTTTCTATTTTTGAATTCTCAAGTTCTTTGTGTAGTTTCGCTCATGTGATGCACATGCTGAACTTGTTGGCATTCATTAAAAATGAATTTTATAATCTAACAGAAGATAGAAATAATATTCATTTTTATCTCTTAACCATTTTTTGTCTGCTTTGTATATGCTAGCTTAAGAAGATGCGTAAGGTTGTAAGCCCATATAAGATATACTGAAATATGGAGAGTTATGAAGGACATTATAGTGATTTGGCTTACTAATCTTTTCAATATAATTTTTTAAGACTAAAGAGGATATCAATTATTTTAGTTTTTCATAAGTAATATTTTTAAATAATTATAGAGGAGACCATTTCGGAGTAATGAGAGTGAGTAACAAAATATATACTTCAAAATACATGAATTTTGGATAAATAATTTGATTTTATTTAAAAAATGTCAAGTACAGAAGTTTTTTTTTTTTTTTTTGTAAGATGGTTAAAAAGAGAAGTATAATAAACAAAGAATGAGTTATGAAATGCTAGAATAGCTACGAAAATATTTAAAATATATATTGATGTATTGAATTCGTGGAACAAAGTTCAAGTGTGTAATGTATAATTTTATTTGATATGATATTAATAATTATCATTCAATATTTTTGGAAGATGATGAGATATCTTTATGTGGTATTCATAAATAGTTGAGATCTTTTATACATAATAATGAACATATTTTTTTAGTTTTAAGATTGGATAATTNAGATTTGCTTACATGCAGTTAACTAGTTTGAATGCTGGTATTGTTCCCGTGTATTGGTTGATTATTAGTACATGATGATTGGGAGTGTGGTGGAATAACAATGGTTACTTGCTGAATTATATGCTTTTGAATTATGTCTACTTTTAAGGGGATCTCTTAGAGTGAATAACAAGAGGAAAAAGATAACAAAATGGTTGTATAAAGGTGTATGCTAAGTACATAGAGGGATAAGAAGTGCTAATCATTTGCAGAGACCATAGTAAAATTTTGCTGTTATTGAAATCTTAGCCATTAGATAGAGGCTGTATATTTGTCTTGCTTAAATGAGCATACACTACTGTGTCTTTTTCTATTTTTTGAATTCTCAAGTTCTTTGTGTAGTTTTGCTNACAATGTGCCTGTTGGGCGAGTTGATAAAATGTGTGGCAGAAGATTATTAATGAAAATGAGTAGACCTATGGATAGATAGATATTATTCAAAATAATTTACTGAAGAATAAGTTTAGCATTATATGCAATATTCAACAAAATTGAATGAATATTATAAATTGACAATTTTTACCTCAACTAGTTATGATAATTCTAATGATGAAGAAGATGATGATTTTGCCTATGCTATAAGTTTTTTTAGGATTGAAAAAAGACATTGTTTTCCAAGTTAATGATAGGCGAAAGTGTGGTGAAATATAATATTGTAGTAATCAAGAAATCCTAGGCACAAGTATAAACACATCTTTTTTTAGACAATATGGCAATGAATAGGCAACCAGCAAATGATGTGTTGGTATCTATGTTATTACTTCTGAGACCGGTGGTAGGGATATGTAATTTTGAAAATCTCTAGAGATGGTCAAGAAGTGTGCAGTTTATCTTATTTTAGCACGGACTTCTTTTAATTACTCTGTAGTTCATTATGATACCATATATTGTTATCATTGTTATACGGTATATATCTTGAAATGAACCTGTATATAATGAAATTTTTGGTTCATTTTTTCTTTAAGTTAATCATTACAGTACTATTAATTGAAGGTTTGGGCTTATCATTAACTATCCATTATTGCATCATCTGGTATGGTATTTAGCATGTATTTCCTAGCCTTTTGCCTAATTATCTGCATATTCAATACCAAAATTTTAGCAACCTTTTACTAAGATATTTAAACGATATAACAGTCTGAGAGATCCGTCTTATCTCTAGGAAAAATTACGGAACTATCAAGAAATAACTTTTTTTTTTTATTTCACATTAAACTGGAATTGATTTTTATGTTTTTGNGTAAAAATCAATGTCATTGGGCCATTAAAGGAGAACATAAGCATAGTTGATAAGAGTAATAGTGTTTTTTTTATCGATGTTAAGCCAATTATGAAGACGCTAATTCCCCATTAGAATACAGAAATGGTGGAGGAGCTTGATGTTAATATCAAGGTATTGTTGAATTTGACTCAAATCTAGAAGGATATGATAGATATTGATTCAATATTTGGAGTTAAATGCAATATGAAAGAATTTCTATGGAAAGCTATTGGTTACCTCCATAAAAATTAGATAATGAAGGTAATTTGTCACACCTTGATTATCATGGATCGAGATGTTTGCATTAGGTGATTTTTTGCAGCTTGAGTGAGATAAGATAAATTTTATGACTATATAAAGTTACTTTATATTTAATTACACATGTAGATATAGAAGTCATGTGGATGGTGATCCTATTGAACAATGAGCGAAGTGCTGTACATCGCAACATACAAGTCTAGAAGTCCCACATTTTAAATTGTGTGCGTGTTAAGGGAAGTACGCGCACGATGGCTAGTATTTCAATGATGGCTTATAGTGGTTCATGTACATAATTGGCTGTGCACATGTTGTTGTATGCGTATAATTGCCATGTGTTTGCAAGAGTGTGCATTGGTGCAAGCTTGTAGTTTCTTAATTTTGCAGGACTTGTTCTTGTAGTTGTGTGTGCTTGTATGTGAATATGCTTGCAGTGACTTGTCAATTAGAAGTTGTTGGATACATGCAAATGATCATAAATGTCTTTGTTACTTGCACATTAGTGTTGATTGAGTTNGTTCTGTGGCTGCTGTTTGTTTGGATGGAACATAGAACGGCTTGGTTTTGGCAACATGTATGTTCACACATTTACTTTCCTCTTGTTTTGTCTTGCCCCTTTCTTCATTTTCAACTTGGCGGCCATCCNGATAACAAAATGGTTGTATAAAGGTGTATGCTAAGTACATAGAGGGATAAGAAGTGCTAATCATTTGCAGAGCATAGTAAAATTTTGCTGTTATTGAAATCTTAGCCATTAGATAGAGGCTGCATATTTGTCTTGCTTAAATGAGCATACACTACAGTGTCTTTTTCTATTTTTGAATTCTCAAGTTCTTTGTGTAGTTTCGCTCATGTGATGCACATGCTGAACTTGTTGGCATTCATTAAAAATGAATTTTATAATCTAACAGAAGATAGAAATAATATTCATTTTTATCTCTTAACCATTTTTTGTCTGCTTTGTATATGCTAGCTTAAGAAGATGCGTAAGGTTGTAAGCCCATATAAGATATACTGAAATATGGAGAGTTATGAAGGACATTATAGTGATTTGGCTTACTAATCTTTTCAATATAATTTTTTAAGACTAAAGAGGATATCAATTATTTCAGTTTTTCATAAGTAATATTTTTAAATAATTATAGAGGAGACCATTTCGGAGTTATGAGAGTGAGTAACAAAATATATACTTTAAAATACATGAATTTTGGATAAATAATTTGATTTTATTTAAAAAATGTCAAGTATAGAAGTAAATTTTTTTTTGTAAGATGGTTAAAAAGAGAAGTATAATAAGCAAAGAATGAGTTATGAAATGCTAGAATAGCTACGAAAATATTTAAAATATATATAGATGTATTAGAATTCGTGGAACAAAGTTCAAGTGTGTAATGTATAATTTTATTTGATATGATATTAATAATTATCATTCAATATTTTTTGAAGATGATGGGATATCTTTATGTGGTATTCATAAATTGTTGAGATCTTTTATACATAATAATGAACATATTTTTTTAGTTTTAAGATTGGATAATCAAAATGGAGAAGCTTCTCGAGTGTTGTGCGATCAATGGATATCATGAAAAGTTAGAAAGAACTTATATAAAATTACATATAAGAAGGTGATAATATATGAATTTGAATGTTGGGCTATACAGAGTTCATTGATTTTTTAATTTAGTGTGACAAAAGTAGAAAGAATAGTTCAAAGAATGGTTATATTAAAAGGAATATAGAAGTGTTTCCTTTTCAAGATAGGGTGATTAGAAATAGAGTTGAGTTGCTTGAGTATTTACAATAAATGGTAAACAATGTGCCTGTTGGGCGAGTTGATAAAATGTGTGGCAGAAGATTATTAATGAAAATGAGTAGACCTATGGTTAGATAGACAGATATTATTCAAAATAATTTACTGAAGAATAAGTTTAGCATTATATGCAATATTCAACAAAATTGAATGAATATTATAAATTGACAATTTTTACCTCAACTAGTTATGATAATTCTAATGATGAAGAAGATGATGATTTTGCTATAAATTTTTTTAGGATTGAGAAAAGATATTGTTTTCCAAGTTAATGATAGGCGAAAGTGTGGTGAAATATAATATTGTAGTAATCAAGAAATCCTAGGCACAAGTATAAACACATCTTTTTTTAGACAATATGACAATGAATAGGCAACCAACAAATGATGTGTTGATATCTATGTTATTACTTCTGAGACCGGTGGTAGGGATATGTAATTTTGAAAATCTCTAGAGATGGTCAAGAAGTGTGCAGTTTATCTTATTTTTGCACGGACTTCTTTTAATTACTCTGTAGTTCATTATGATACCGTATATTGTTATCATTGTTATACGGTGTATATCTTAAAATGAACCTGTATATAATGAAATTTTTGGTTCATTTTTTCTTTAAGTTAATCATTACAGTACTATTAATTGAAGGTTTGGGCTTATCATTAACTATCCATTATTGCATCATCTGGTATGGTATTTAGCATGTATGTCCTATCTTTTGCCTAATTATCTGCATATTCAATACCAAAATTTTAGCAACCTTTTACTAAGATATTTAAACAATATAACAGTCTGAGAGATCCGTCTTATCTCTAGGAAAAATTACGGAACTATCAAGAAATAACTTTTTTTTTATTTCACATTAAACTGGAATTGATTTTTATGTTTTTTAATTGTCTCTAGATTACTTGCAGCTTAACAAAATGGATTCAGCTAAAAATGGAAAAAGCATTACTCGAAGTCAAGAAGAACAAGGAACGATGCCACTAAAATGTTCTAATACAAAGAATCAATTCAGTCTTTATAACATCACTTCACAGGGAGAAGTACTAAATGTTGAGCATCCCCAAAATATATTTGTGAAGTTCCTCAGTGCGAACAGTAGTTTTTCATCTTATTTAAAGCCTTGGAGGTTATGGGATCAAACAGGAGAAGCTTCTGGTTCAGTTCCTTCAATAAATTCTAGTCCCTCCAAACAATTTCCAATCCCCTTTATCAGAAAAATAAACTGGGATATTTTGTGGGTTATGTACAAAATTTGGATAAAAAAACCTATAAACATGGCTCTTTTAATCTGGTTAATAGGTGTTGCTATTTCTGGTGCCATCCTATTTATGGTCATGACTGGAATGCTAAATAGTGTTTTACCAGAAAAATCCCAACGGGACCTATGGTTTGAAGTCAGTAATCAATTCTTGAATGCTCTATTCACACTTATGTGTCTTTATCAACATCCGAAGCTATTCCATCACCTAGCACTTTTGTTCCGCTGGAAAGCACAGGATGTTCTGAGGCTTAGAATAATATATTGTAAAAATGGAATGCAGAAGTTTAATGAGAAGATGCATATTTTTGTTGTTGTTCTCTTTCTCCATCTGAATTGTTTTGCCCAATATGCATTGTGTGTTCTCAATTTAAGCTACTCCAGATCAAACCGGCCTGTTGTTGGATTGGCCATTGGCACGGTCATTTCGTTTAGTTCAGCAGCTATTGCTAGTCTGTACAGCATTCTAAGTCCAATTGGTAGAGAATATGCAGCAGAAACTGATCAAGAGTCACATAGTCAGATTTCCATTTCTTCTGAAGAGAGAATTGACCCTTTTATGTTGAAAGACCGAAGATTTGTTGAAGCGCCGCAATGGATTGGGAGGCTCTTTGATTTCTGGGATGATGTTTGCTTAGCTTACCTTTCAATGTTCTGTGGCTGCTGTTTGTTTGGATGGAACATAGAACGGCTTGGTTTTGGCAACATGTATGTTCACACATTTACTTTCCTCTTGTTTTGTCTTGCCCCTTTCTTCATTTTCAACTTGGCGGCCATTAATATCGATAATGAAGCAGTTCGAGAGGGATTGGGCATCATAGGTGTTGTAATTTGTGTTTTTGGTTTGTTATATGGTGGTTTTTGGAGGATTAAGATGAGGAAGAAATTTAATCTTCCTTCAAGTCATTTATGTTGTGGTAAGCCCGATATTACTGACTGTTTTCTGTGGCTTTGTTGTTGCCCATGTTCATTAGCACAGGAGGTTAGGACTGCTGATTACTATGATGCGATCGAGGGTAAGTTTTTCATGAAGAAAAATATTGATGATGACAAGTTTGAGTTGGCTCCTTTGCCTCGGGAAAATGGATCTATGATTTTTAAGTCTTGCAATGACTCTCCTTCTTGGCAGAGCTCCAGTCCATCCATTTTAAGGATGGAATGAGCAGAAAATTACTGCAGTTTTCCTGAATGTAGACGAAGTCACTTTTAGCTATGTAATACTTCTTCATCATTCTTTCATACAAAGAGAAAAAAATTCAAGTACTTTCTTAATAAATTGATTTATTTATTAGCTCTGCTTAATTATGTTCTATTCTTTGGAAGTTTTTGGGATTGTGTTATTTTAATTTCATTGATAAGCAGGATGACTGCATTTTATTGTTGAATAAATTTTTTTTGAATAAATATCATTATTTATTCAATTAAAGTGAGAATCGATACTTTTTCAAAGAATATATTTTATTGTCATGAAAAATAACGTGCGGAGATAATGGAACAATCTTGTTTGTTTTAAGGTTATTATATTCAGTAAGAAGGATCTTGTTCTTCCGTAGATCTAACAAATGCTTTTCTTTTTCCCTTTTTTCAAAGGAATTTTTAGAGTCCGACATCTGTGCCATGGCAGCTTTCAATCCGCTGTCATATAAAGCTAGATTGCAGAATAATTTTCATGTAAAATGAAGAGCAAATATATGCAGTTTGATACATTCAATTCATTTTGAATGGCTGAAATTAACTTTCATTTATTGTCCAACATGTATATGTAAATGATGAAGTTCAGCTGCTGTAATTTGTAGCAGAGAATTGCAGCTAAAATGATACATTAATGCTAATAATAATAATGTAAAATGAACTTTTAGAAGGCATTATTCTGCACTCTTATTCCTTACGAATACATCAGTAAATATAGCCTTTTTATGCTATGAATATGTGGTGTTGATTTTATGAGGCAGCTATGAGGACAGTGGGACCACACTCCCATGTGAAGGTCAAAAATGGATGCATTCTATTGTCGTCTGTCAGGCCCACTCAAACTTAGGATTCCAGTGAAGAATTTTGTCCCTTGGTTTTTGAAAATTGGATATAGATATACTCTTAGTGAAAATGTTTGCTAATTGGAATTTTGTAGTTTTCTCTAATTTGTAGATTTCTTGAGGCAATGCAGTCCCAGATAAAATGATAATCTACTTTTATATGTGTTTTCTTTCTAAAGATGGAGTTGTTTGCTATAGCTATAGTGGATGTATTGCCACAAAAAACTTTTATTGGTAGATCTAGCTTTAGTCTCAATTCCTATAGAAGACTAAGAATCCAATCTAGTTTTGCTATGACAATTGCAAGGGCACGTTTCTCCACCTCCGTTGATGATCGAACTACCATTGTTAGCTTTCTGACTATTTAAAGAATTAGTGTTGAGCCTAAGAAGTAGTAGCCCATTGCGGATCTTCTGTCCATGTCATTGCTGGCCCAATCAAAATCTAAGTATGTTGTAGAGTAGTCCTTTCTTATTGATGTAAATGCTTTTCTTGGTGGTATTTTTAAGGTTTCTGAGTACTCACTTAATCATTTGGTAATGTTGATTCAGGGGGAATTGAATGTGCTGATAGATTTGGTTTACTATGAAAGTCCAACTTGGTGAGTGCTAGATATTGTAGGGTCCAACAATCTGTCTTTATAGTGTGGTGTTTTGGAATAGCAACTGGGATTGAGTAGCTATTTGATGAATGTTGGTGTTGAAGTAGGTTTGCAATGTTGCATTTCTATTTTGTAAAGGACTTCAAGAAGATAGTTGCATTGATGAAGAAAGTTTTTCTGATGTGTGTGCTGAAAGTGAATGTCCAAAAATGTGGATATGAGGCCCAATTTTTTAAGGTTGAATTTTGTATGCAGTTTTTGAGTGTTTTCTTGGATGAAATTTGAATCATCTATTGAGATTTGGATGTTATCTACTTATATTAATTGATAGATGTCGTGAGTTACTATTTTGCGAAGAACATATGGGCCTGCAAGGCTTATTAACGTGAAATTGCTCTCTGAGGTGTCCTAAAAATATTGAATGCCATTGTCTTGGTGCTTCTTCATAAATTGCATACATGGTTTGGATGTTAGGAATTTTAGAATCTCGGTGGCTAAAGCATGTACGTTGTCTTCTAGAGTGCTATGAAAAAAGATGTTGGAGATGTCTAGTTGAGTTGCTAGCTATCCATGCTTGAGAGTAATTGAGAGAAAAAATTTTATTGTTAACGTTGTGGCAACAAGATTGAATGTGTCCTCATTGTTGATGCCATATTCTTGTGTTTTCTTGAGCTACTAGCCTTGCCTTATGACGAACAATGGACACATTTGAGTGTAGCTTTTTTTAAATGTCCATCCACATCCTATGATTGATTCATTTGATGGTTGTTTGAGTAGCTCCCAAGTGTCGTATTGTTGAATGGCCATGAATTCACCAGACATTGCTTTTCTCCACTGGGAGCTTTAAGTGCTTGAGCGTAATTTGGAGGATTTGGTGAGGTTTGTAAGTAATGTGTGAGGTTGAGAATTGTTTTGAAATTTTATTCCTATTTTTTAATTTAGTGATCATGGGATCTCAAGGATAAGATGTAAGTAGATGATATGTGGAAATGTTATGTTGAGGATTTGTTATGGGTAATGTGGTGTTTGTTGTAGTATTTGAGTTGTTGGGATTGGGCGTTGTGGTGATGTTAGAGTAATTGACATAATTTAATTTTATGGGATTGGATATGAAGGAAATTACCAAAAAGGGGTGGGGGTGGATGCTGCGGGTTATTGTTCTTGGAGGGACTAATTTGTGAGACATAGGAAAAGTCCTATTTATTAAAAATCACATTTTGATATTAATATTTTTTATGTGGAGTGATCCATAAAAAATTAGACTTTATGTATTGTGAAGTACCTACTATCACATAATGAGGTGTTTTGGAAGCCAGATTATGTGGTGCTAATGGATTTTTTAGGAATTCATGTGCAACAATTGATTCTAAGATGATTATATTTGTGTTTAGATTTGTGTAGGATAAAGTAAAGGGTGTCCATTCCAATGGTCTTAGCGGTTAATGTTTTAATGATGCTCACAACTATTGTAAATGCATAAATCCATAATTATTATGCTACTTAGGCTACTTTTTGGAGTGTTTAGATGGTCTTCAGAAGGTGGCAAATTTTTGTTCATTCACCCCATTTTTTTTTTCAATGAGAAGGGGTGACTTATGTGATGTAGTTTGTCGTTGAATTGAAGATTTGTATTGAATGCATTCGATGTGTATTCTGCTCCACCATCAGTTCTCAGAATTTTGAATATTGTGTTGAATTGATTTGTAAATTGTTTTTGGAGTTGAATGGATTTGNAAGAGAAAAAAATTCAAGTACTTTCTTAATAAATTGATTTATTTATTAGCTCTGCTTAATTATGTTCTATTCATNAAGAGAAAAAAATTCAAGTACTTTCTTAATAAATTGATTTATTTATTAGCTCTGCTTAATTATGTTCTATTCTTTGGAAGTTTTTGGGATTGTGTTATTTTAATTTCATTGATAAGCAGGATGACTGCATTTTATTGTTGAATAAATTTTTTTTGAATAAATATCATTATTTATTCAATTAAAGTGAGAATCGATACTTTTTCAAAGAATATATTTTATTGTCATGAAAAATAACGTGCGGAGATAATGGAACAATCTTGTTTGTTTTAAGGTTATTATATTCAGTAAGAAGGATCTTGTTCTTCCGTAGATCTAACAAATGCTTTTCTTTTTCCCTTTTTTCAAAGGAATTTTTAGAGTCCGACATCTGTGCCATGGCAGCTTTCAATCCGCTGTCATATAAAGCTAGATTGCAGAATAATTTTCATGTAAAATGAAGAGCAAATATATGCAGTTTGATACATTCAATTCATTTTGAATGGCTGAAATTAACTTTCATTTATTGTCCAACATGTATATGTAAATGATGAAGTTCAGCTGCTGTAATTTGTAGCAGAGAATTGCAGCTAAAATGATACATTAATGCTAATAATAATAATGTAAAATGAACTTTTAGAAGGCATTATTCTGCACTCTTATTCCTTACGAATACATCAGTAAATATAGCCTTTTTATGCTATGAATATGTGGTGTTGATTTTATGAGGCAGCTATGAGGACAGTGGGACCACACTCCCATGTGAAGGTCAAAAATGGATGCATTCTATTGTCGTCTGTCAGGCCCACTCAAACTTAGGATTCCAGTGAAGAATTTTGTCCCTTGNCATATAAAGCTAGATTGCAGAATAATTTTCATGTAAAATGAAGAGCAAATATATGCAGTTTGATACATTCAAATCATTTTGAATGGCTGAAATTAATTTTCATTTATTGTCCAACATATATATGTAAATGATGAAGTTCAGCTGCTGTAATCTGTAGCAGAGAATTACAGCTAAAATGATACATTAATGCTAATAATAGTAATGTAAAATGAACTTTTAGAAGGCATTATTCTGCACTCTTATTCCTTGGGAATACATCAGTAAATATAGCCTTTTTATGCTATGAATATGTGGTGTTGATTTTATGAGGCAGCTATGAGGACAGTGGGACCACACTCCCATGTGAAGGTCAAAAATGGATGCATTCTATTGTCTTCTGTCAGGCCCACTCAAACTTAGAATTCCAGTGAATGAATTTTGTCCCTTAGTTTTTGAAAATTGGATATAGATATACTCTTAGTGAAAATGTTTGCTAATTGGAATTTTGTAGTTTTCTCTAATTTGTAGATTTCTTGAGGCAATGCAGTCACAGATAAAATGAAAATCTACTTTTATATGTGTTTTCTTTCTAAAGATGGAGTTGTTTGCTATAGCTATAGTGAATGTATTGCCACAAAAAAATTTTATTGGTTNAACTTTTATTGGTAGATCTAGCTTTAGTCTCAATTCCTATAGAAGACTAAGAATCCAATCTAGTTTTGCTATGACAATTGCGAGGGCACGTTTCTCCACCTCCGTTGATGATCGAACTACCATTGTTAGCTTTCTGACTATTTAAAGAATTAGTGTTGAGCCTAAGAAGTAGTAGCCCATTGCGGATCTTCTGTCTATGTCATTGCTCGCCCAATCAAAATCTAAGTATGTTGTAGTGTAGTCCTTTCTTATTGATGTAAATGCTTTTCTTGGTGGTATATTTAAGGTTTCTGGGTACTCACTTAATCATTTGGTAATGTTGATTCAAGGGGGATTGAATGTGCTGATAGATTTGGTTCACTATGAAAGCTATGTCCAACTTGGTGAGTGCTAGATATTGTAGGGTCCAACAATCTGTCTTTATAGTGTGGTTTTTTGGAATAGCAGCTGGGATTGAGTAGCTATGGGTGGTTTGATGAGTGTTGGTGTTGCAGTAGGTTTGCAATGTTGCATTTCTATTTTGTAAAGGACTTAAAGAAGATAGTTGCATTGATGAAGAAAGTTTTTCTGATGTGTGTGCTGAAAGTGAATGTCCAAAAATGTGGATATGCGGCCTAATTTTTTTAGGTTGAATTTTGTATGCAAATTTTGAGTGTTTTCCTGGATGAAATTTGAATCATCTATTGGGATTTGGATGTTATCTACTTATATTAATTTATATATGTCGTGAGTTACTATTTTGCGAAATACGGATGGGTCTGCAAGGCTTATTAACGTGAAATTGCTCTCTGAGGTGTCCTGAAAATGTTGAATGCCATTATCTCGGTGCTTGTTCATAAATTGCATACACGGTTTGGATGTTAGGAATTTAGAATCCCGGTGGTTGAAGCATGTACGCTGTCTTCTAGTGTGCTATGAAAAAAGGTGTTGGAGATGTCTAGTTGAGTTGCTAGCTATCCATGCTTGAGAGTAATTGAGAGAAACATTTTTATTGTTAACATTGTGGAAACATGATTGAATGTCTCCTCATAGTTGATGCCATATTCTTGAGTGTTTTCTTGAGCTAATAGCCTTGCCTTATGACGAACAATGGACACATTTGAGTGTAGTTTTTTTTTGAATGTCCATCCACATCCTATGATTGATTCATTTGATGGTTGTTTGAGTAGCCCCCAAGTGTCGTATTGTTGAATGGCCATGAATTCACCAGACATTGCTTTTCTCCACTGGGATCTTTAAGTGCTTGAGCGTAATTTGGAGGATTTGGTGAGGTTTGTAAGTAATGTGTGAGGTTGAGAATTGTTTTGAAATTTTATTTCCATATTTGAATTTAGTGATCATGGGGTCTCAAGGATGAAATGTAAGTAGATGATATGTTGAAATGTTATGTTGAGGATTTGTTATGGGTACTGTGGTGTTTGTTGTAGTATTTGAGTTGTTGGGATCGGGCGTTGTGGTGGTGTTAGAGCAATTGGCATAATTTAATTTTATGGGATTGGATATGAAGGAAATTACCAAAAGGGGTGGGGGTGGATGCTGGAGTTTATTGTTCTTTGAGGGACTAATTTGTGAGAGATATAAGAAAAGTCCTATTTATTAAAAATCAAATTTTGATATTAATATTTTGTATGTGGAGTGATCCATAAAAAATTAGAAGTTATGTATTGTGGAGTACCCTACGATCACATAATGAAGTGTTTTGGAAGCAAGATTATGTGGTGCTAATGGATTTTTTAGGAATTCATGTGCAACAATTGATTCTAAAATGATTATATTTGTGTTTAGATTTGTGCAAGATGAAGTAAAGGGTGTCCATTCCAATGGTCTTAGCGGTTAATGTTTTAATGATGCTCACAACTATTGTAAATGCATAAATCTATAATTATTATGCCACTTAGGCTACTTTTTAGAGTGTTTAGATGGTCTTCAGAAGGTGGCTACCTTTTTGTTCATTCACACCATTTTTTTTCAATGAGAAGGGGTGACTTATGTGATGTAGTTTGTCGTTGAATTGAAGATTTGTATTGAATGCATTCGATGTGTATTCTCCTCCACCATCAGTTCTCAGAATTTTGAATATTGTGTTGAATTGATTTGTAAATAGATTTTGGAGTTGAATGGATTCGTTAAGCATTTTAGATTTTAGAGCCATGAAAAAATAAACTATAAAAGATAATATTTTAGCCTTGTGGGAAGGCAATATGGGTTGCACTCCATACATCAGAATGGATTAGATGAAGTGAATATTTTGATCTAGTGTAGATATAAGAAAAGCTAGTTTATGGCTTTTGGAAGCTTATAAGCAAAAAATCGAAGAAAATGAGATATGGATATGGTTAAGAGGGCTACTTGATATGGATGTCCTAGTTGTCAATACCATAAATAGATTAAAGTCGCAGTGGAATGAAGAGCTTGGATTTTGGTATGGGCCAGAGTCCTTTATTGTTGTGGCCCTTAAGGATTGTTTGATTTTAGGTACAACCCTTAATCTGAAAACCATCAACATCAAAAAGAATTGAGCAATTATTATCATCAGTGAGCTTATGAACTTACCATATGTAAATTGGAGAGAGAGCTCACATGTTGGAGTAGGTAGATACTTACATGTTGTTTTCTGTGTAAGAGAAGCACAGAGAATTATCATCTCCAATTTTAATTTATTATGTTCCATTATATTGTATTGGTTTTTGTAATTGTGAGTAGTCATTTGTGAGATGTGAGGAAGCTCCAATGTCCGGTATCTAGTCTACTGAATGCTGAGAGGAGCTGGCAACCAATGTTGCATTTTTGCTAGATGATGTTGGAGTGTATGATAGATTGGCTTTATGCCAACATATGAATGTCAGCTAACCTCTCTTTCCACAAATTTACAGATCAACGAGGATTTGTGATTGTTGTATTGATTGTTTTGGTTGAGGTATGTTTAGTTAGGGAAGATTGTCTTTAATGACCTATATTTGTAATTCTTGAGTTGTTGCCTTTGTAGGAAAGAGGATCCATTGAAGGTCTGTTTGTTGTTTGTTGTTCTCAACTTGGATGTTTACCTCTCCATTTTTGAGAAGTGTGTAGAGGCCATCTTGATGAATTTGTTCTAGCATGGTCCTGATGGTTTTTTTCAACGATTGATATGTTGTTGGAAGTTCATTGATTATATAGAGTAGATTGTCCTCTTAACCGAGTTTGCATTCAAAGAAAGAAAGTTGAACAACCAAGAGCTTCATGTGAGTAAGATATGGGTCATTGTATCATTCTTCATCATAACTTAATGAAGTTAATTCATTAGTTGGATCACTTTAGATATATTGGTAGATTGTAACCATTTGATGAGGGTTTACCGTATTGTTGTTTTGGAATCTAGTGAAAGAACATGTGGTAGTATGGTGGAAGATATGTTTGAGTATAGAGCTATTGATAGATTTTGATCTACAATATTTCATAAGATGTGATCTGGATTTGGAATGGGTCGTGTTGTGGTGCTTGTTAGGAATTATGGTTGATTGATTGAGGTCCCATATAAGAATGCTTCAAAACCATTAACAGTGATAGGTTTGAGTGTTTGAGAGCTCCAAATGTTATAGTTGTTAGTTGTGTGTACTATGTTTGCTAGGGATTTAATGTTGGTTATAAAAAATTTCAGGGAGGGGGGATAGGTATAATGGTGGTTTTCTGCAAGAAAGTTGATTCACCTTGATTTGATTGAGAGGTGTCTATTGATCGTGAAAAAAAGATGTATACCATGTATTACTGTTGATAGAATCTGAGTGGTTAGGATCTTTTTATAGCTCTGATACCATGATGAATTTGAAATAAAGAATTATGATTGAAATGATATAGAAATACTAATAACAATAACTTAAAAATAGCTTCTACAATTCACTATTCCGCCCTCATATTCCTTTAGAATACATCACTATATATTCTTTTTATGATATGCAAGTGTCATGTTGATTTTATGAGATTGTTTTGAGAAGGATGGTGGGACCACAATCCCATGTGAAGTTTACAAATGAATGTTTTTTGTTGTGTTGTATCATTAAATATAGAAACCTTAGTTAATTAATTAGAATATTTTAATTTTTTTATAAAAAAAATCATGATAATTGAAAAGGATTCAAATCCAAATTTGACTTTAGCTAGTGAGTTTTGCGTAAGCTTACATCATCAGTTGGTCTGCATATGTAAGTGAAATAATTTGTTTTCCTTTTGAAGTGAAAATTTATTTATTTTCTAACTTTGATATTGAGGGTTAGTTCAACAAAATAATAATAAGAAGAAGAAAAAAAAACTAGAACATAACTTAATTTCAAAATTTGTTTGCTCATTATTAGATTCAAATATGTATTTGACTGATCTTCAAATCTTACTAAGAAAACACAAAATCTCATAAAGAGAATGAGGACGAACAGAAAGCTATGAGAAAGGGTTTCTGATTTCACTTTATTATATTTAAAAAGTAAAGCTTAATTCCAAAATACGACATAACGTCTTAACTCATTTTTGACCACTCACTTGTAGATTTTTGTTAAGATTTAATTCAACAAATGATTGAATGTAAGTAAAATTTTATATCAATGTTTAGTAAGTGTATAACGTAAAATAAATACACCTAATTAGCTTCTAGCTATCAAATACATAAAAAACTTATGTCATGCTCTAAGATAAAGGATAAGATATTTGAGATTGAGTTTCTCAGATGAAGTTTATAGGGACTAGACTATAAGCTGTGAATTAAATTTTTGCATGCTCGGGTGACTCTCTAACTCTAGTTAATGATTTAATTAAACATTTTTGAGTAGCTTTGCGATTTCAATTGGCTAGTTAATTGATAAATATGTTTTTTATTTGGTGACTAACTAATTCAATTAACAAGGGTAAGCATTTTCTCTAGTGACTATAATGAGTAATAATTGTTGAAATTTACTATAATAACAATGTTATTTATTAAGCAACTCATGTGAGGTTTATATATTTCAGTTTCCCACTTTTTGAATGAAATTTGAGAAATTGAGAGGAATTGAAGATTAAATTTCCTTTGCCCAGTATGACCGAGGTTATCTTCAAGTGCATATACTTATTGTTCAACTTTTTCTTTGAAAAATGCAAGGTATATTTTAATTAGTCAGATTATATGAAAACACTTCGGCTCCTTTTTGAAGCTTTTGGGTATTATTTGTTAAGCNCAATATGGGCTGCACTCCATACATCAGAACGTATTAGATGAAGTGAATATTTTGATCTAGTGTACATATAAGAAAAGCTAGTTTAAGGCTTTTGGAAGCTTATAAGAAAAAAATTGAAGAAACTGAGATATGTATATGGTTAATAGGATTACTTGATATGGATGTCTTAGTTGTCAATACCATAAATAGATTAAAGTCGCAGTGGAATGAAGAGCTTGGATTTTTGGTATGGGGCAGAGTCCTTTATTGTTGTGCCCCTTGAGGATTGTTTGATTTCAGGTACAACCCTTAATCTTAAAACCATCAACGTCAAAAAGAATTGAGCAATGATTATCATCAGTGAGCTTGTGAACTTACCATATGTAAATTGGAGAGAGAGCTTACATCTTAGAGTAGGTAGATAGAGCTTACATGTTTCCTGTGTAAGAGATGCAGAGAGAATTACCATCTCCAATTTTAACTTATTATGTTTCATTATATTGTATTGGTTTTTGTAATTGTGAGTAGTCATTTGTGAGATGTGAGGAAGCTACAATGTCTGGTATCCAGTCTACTGAATGTTGAGAGGAGCTAGCAACCAATGTTACATTTTTGCTAGAAGATGTTGGAGTGTATGCTAGATTGGCTTTATGCCAACATATGAATGTGAGATAACCTCTCTTTCCAAAAATTTGACAGATCAACGAGGATTTGTGATTGTTCTATTTCTTGTTTTGGTTGAGGTATGTTTAGTTAGGGAAGATTGTCTTTGATGACCTATATTTGTAATTCTTGAGTTGGGGCCTCTGTAGGAAAGAGGATCCATTGAAGGTTTGTTTGTTGTTTGTTGTTCTCAACTTGGATGTTTACCTCTGAGAAGTGTGTAGAGGCCATCTTGATGAATTTGTTCTAGCATGGTCCCGATGGTTATTTTGAACCATTGATATGTTGTTGGAAGTTCATTGATTATATAGAGTAGATTGTCCTCTTAACCGAGTTTGCATTCAACGAAAGAAAGTTGATCAACCAAGAGCTTCATGTGAGTAATATATGGGTCATTGTATCATTCTTCATCATAACTTGATGAAGTTAATTGGTAAATTGGATCACTTTAGATATATTGGTAGATTGTAACCATTTGATGAGGGTTTACCATATTGTTGTTTTGGAATCTAGTGAAAGAACATGTGGTAGTATGGTGGGAGATATGTTTGAGTATAGAGCTATTGATAGATTTTGATCTACAATATTTTATAAGATGTGATCTGGATTTTGAATGAGTCGTGTTGTGGTGCTTGTTAGGAATTATGGTTGATTGATTGAGGTCCCATATAAGAATGCTTCAAAACCACTAACAGTGATAGGTTTGAGTGTTTGAGAGCTCCAAATGTTATAGTTGTTAGTTGTGTGTACTATGTTTGCTAGGGATTTAATGTTGGCAAAAATTTCAGGGAGAAGGGATAGGTATAATGGTGGTTTTCTGCAAGAAAGTTGATTCACCTTGATTTGCTTGAGAGGTGTCTATTGATCATGAAAAAAAGATCTATACCATGTATTACTATTGATAGAATCTGAGTGGGTAGGATGTTTTTATAGCTCCGATACCATGATGAATTTGAAATAAAGAATTATGATTGAAATGATGTAGAATTACTAATAACAATAACATAAAAATAGCTTCTACAATTCACTATTCCGCCCTCATATTCCTTTAGAATACATCACTATATATTCTTTTTATGATATGCAAGTGTCATGTTGATTTTATGAGATTGTTTTGAGAAGGATGGTGGGACCACAATCCCATGTGAAGTTTACAAATGAATGTTTTTTGTTGTGTTGTATCATTAAATAAAGAAACCTTAGTTGTTTAATTAGAATATTTTAATTTTTTTTATCAAAAAATCATGATAATTGAAAAGGATTCAAATCCAAATTTGACTTTAGCTAGTGAGTTTTGCGTCAGCTTACATCAACAGTTGTTCTGCATATGTAAGTGAAATAATTTGTTTTCCTTTTGAAGTGAAATTTTTTTTTTAACTTTGATATTGAGGGTTGGTTCAACAAAATAATAATAATAAGAAGAAAAAAACTAGAACATAACTTAATTTCAAAATTTGTTTGCTCATTATTAGATTCAAATATGTATTTTACTGATCTTCGAATCTTATTAAGAAAACACAAAATCTCATAAAGAGAATGTGGAAGAACAGAGAGCTATGAGAAAAGGTTTCTAATTTCACTTTATTATATTAAAAAAGTAAAGCTTAATTCCAAACTACGACATAATGTCTTAACTCATTTTTGACCACTCACTAATAGATTTTTGTTAAGATTTAATCCAACAAATGATTAAATGTAAGTAAAATTTCATATCGATGTTTAGTAAGTGTATAATGTAAAATAAATACACCTAATTAGCTTGTAGCTATCAAATATATAAAAAACTTATGTCATGCTCTAAAATAAAGGATAAGATATTTGAGATTGAGTTTCTCATATGATGTTTATAGGGACTAGACCATAAGCTGTGAATTAAATTTTTGCATGCTCGGGTGACTCTCTAACTTCAGTTCATGATTTAGTTAAAGATGTTTGAGTAGCTTTGCGATTTCAATTAGCTTGTTAATTGATAAATATGTTTTTTATTTGGCGACTAACTAATTCAATTAACAAGAATAAGCATTTTCTCTAGTGACTATAATGAGTAATAAATGTTGAAATTTACCATAATAACAATGTTATTCATTAAGCAACTCATATGAGGTTTTATATTTTTAAGTTTCCCACTTTTTGAATGAAATTTGAGAAATTGAGAGGAATTGAAGATTAAATTTCCTTTGCCCAGTATGACCGAGGTTGTCTTCAAGTTCATATACTTATTGTTCAACTTTTTCTTTGAAAAATGCAAGGCATATTTTAATTAGTCAGATTATATGAAAACACTTGGGCTCCTTTTTGAGGCTTTTTGTTATTCTTTGTTAAGATTTTCTCTGCTTATGTGGATAAGGAGAAAATTAAGACCAATGCATGCAAAAAGGCTTTTGTAAAGCTGCTAAAAAGTTTTTAAAAATGGGAGAATTATAAAATTATTGGGCAATCATCATTGTTTTTAATTTTTTCCTTTAAAGAAGATCAAGATTGAATAGAGCACGCTTGCATGGTCAAAAAGAAAAAAATTATGGAGTTAAAAGTACATGAATGCAACATTAAGCGATATTCTTTAGTAAACTCCATTAAAATGAAAATACATTTTGAATTTTCTTGCCTTAGATTCTTAGATGTAGTTATCAAAGAAACTTCAAAGTTATACACATTTTAAAGTTATATTTGTAATTTTTATCCTTATGAGCAAGTTAGTAACTTTTAATGGCCTTTTAATTTATGTTGAAGTCTCAAAACAACAAGAAAATTAGATTATAAATTTTGAGTTATTTATAGCTCTATAAATTTTGTTCAGCATAAAAGTTCAAAGTTACCAAATATTAAGCTTGTAAATATCTTATTGATAATATATTTTTTTTTATTTAAGCTCATGGAAATTAAATGATAATAAAAATGGCTAACCATCAAACATGAAATATTTTCATATCATATGATGTTTAGTTCTTATTAAAAAATCTTTATTACATTTATCATAATATTAGTTATCATTTTAAAAATATCATTAATTTTTAATGATAATAAATATACCCTTAAAACTAAAAATGATCTTTTGAAGCATATGATCAAATTTAAACCATTAAAGGCCCAATCATAGCAACTATTAGAGATTCATATCTTTGCAATCCACGTAACCCTAATGAAAGCACATAGAAAGATTAAGAAATCACTATTCCATTACTATTAAGTAGTTATAATGGCTACTTATTATAGTTAGCTAGAGGTCAACATTTTTTCCTATAAATTTTATTACTAGACTCCAAACAAGGTACCTCCGATCCTCAACCTATTAAAATTAAACTCAATAGTAAAAGAAAAGTCCCCTTGCCCACTCTTTGCAATCCACTTTTTCCCTCTCTTAATAGGCTTTAGTTAACATTTTGAGGTGGTCCATACGCGCACAATTTATATTTTCTTTTCATAACAAATTCCTCCTCCCATCATCATCGCTTTGTGGATGAATCCTTTGAGGTTATGTAACATATTAGCTAGCTTTAAACATTATTCTTTTTTTAATCTATCATCTCTTTAAGGACATTTTAACTCTTTAAAGGTCATCCCGTCTCATCATTTGTGAATCAATAACTAACCAAGTCATTATGAATTTCTCCTAAAGCGGAACAATACATTAAACTAATGAAATGACTCTGATCATCCACTATCCTCTCTCTCTCTCTCTCTCTCTCTCTCTCTCTCTCTCTCTCTCTCTCTCTCTCTCTCTCCCTCTCTCCTTCATTCTCTTTTATGACCATCTCTTCCCTGTTCATGAGACTAGATTCAACTGACTAGCAATTAAAACATTTTTCATTTTTCATATGATTATTGTGTGTAAATTGTATAGTAAAAGGATAGTTATATTGATGAGAAGCTCACATTTATACTAATTAGTTGCATGGAGTGATGTGAATGAAATTTTTGTAAATGATAACATATGGAGATAAGAAAGTAGGAAAAATATGTTGACAGCTTGGGCAAATATAGGATTTCAAGCAAGGACTACATTGTTGGTTGGTGTACGAAGGAATAAGATTGTGATGCTAATGGTGAAATTATTTATGGGCTTGCTTGCAATCAAGCCAACTAAACGATCGTGTTCGATGGTTATGGAGAGAGGTAAATAGAGACATACAACCATGTTGCATATTGGAGAGAGATATGTGAGTGCAATGGTATTGAAAGTACATAGTAATAGATAGAGCTCTATGGCAAGCGAATTCCATACGTGTAAAGACAAGTAAAAAGTTTACAATAGTTGGTGGAAACAGATGAGGATTAAGTTTATAATCCATGATTAGAAAAAAAAAAACGAAAAAAAAACCTTGTATATATATTACCAGGAAATTAAACGAGGAAGAGAAGACGAAACAAATAAGAAAAAAAAGGAATAGCTTGTGCTGCTTATAATATTTTTCATTGTTTTTGCATGGGTAAATTTTTTGTTAGAGGTGCATAGCTTATCATTTCAGCTTATGGTTCAAGTAGGGTTGTTCTTGAGCACAAAAAAATATACTCAGAAATTGACCTTGAGTTTGCGAAATGAGAGAAATAACCAAAAAAAAGATGAGTACATTTTCTAATTTTAAAAGAGAAGAGGCGTCTCTGACATCTTCGGCTTTCATAAATTGTGAATGTGGTTAGTAAAATGTTCAAAATGGGCATGTAAACTTGACGTACGCTTAATGAGAAATAACTGAACAATAATGAACGCATGTTCCTGGTGGCCTACTTGTGGACCTTCGCGTTGCAAGTGGATTCGTAGCCAATACGCACTAGCTTTGCAACACAGTCAATTAGCATGCACCCTTTTCGGAAAATTTATGTACTTTCCACACCAATTTTGAATTTATGTACAATCAAACTTTAATATTTACACATCATTTTTTCCATGAAATGAGTGCTGAATGAAGTGTAGAATGTTAGGCTGCGCGCAATATCCGAAATATGTGCCTGCATTAAGTTCAATTATGCCGAAAATTATATAGCTTTCCACAATGAGTTGACTGTGGGAAATATATAGCATTTAAATATTTGTCAAATGAAATCTGTNAATATAAACGAGCCGAACACGAGCTCAGCACGGCTCGCTCGTGTTCGGCTCGTTTACACCCCTAGTCAATTAGCATGTACTCTTTTCGAAAAAATTATGTAGTTTCCACACCAATTTTGAATTTATGTATAATCAAACTTTAGTATTTACACATCATTTTTTCCATGAAATGAGTGCTGAATGATGTGTAAAATGTTAGGCTGCGCGCAATATCCTAAATATGTGCCTGCATTAAGTTCAATTATGCTGAAAATTATACAGCTTTCCACAATGAGTTGACTTTGGTAAATATAAAGTATTTAAATATTTGTCAAATAAAATTTGCGCAGAGCTGGTAACAAATATAAACTTTTATAAAAATGATAATTCGCTTATTTGAATGTAAGAATAAAATTATAGTTTTTTAAAATAATCCTAAGAATATTTGTCTAATTTAATTAAATGATAATATCTAATTATGCATAATTAAATAGTTAATTTTATAAACTACATCATTATTTAAAATAAAATGATGACCTCCAAAAAATACAATGACCCAAAATTAAGTGCAGCATTAGATCTAGTTTAAGATCGCTAGAGTAAAATTTGAGGTGAGATAAAATAGATAAATTTCAGTTTGCCAAATTGAGTAAATACTATTACAATATAATCTGTAATCGCTATTTATCTATATAAAATCTTGCAATCTTATTTGAAGAGGTAAGAATAAAATTTAGTTTTAATTTGATGGGATTTCAATAGAAAACCGTCCTACAATTAAAACATTTTAAATTTAATTGAACTGATTAAAATTTAAATGATTATGAAATAAATTTTAAATTTCATATGTATTTATCAACCATAATTCTATTAAATAGCGCATTGTATGCCACACTAAGGGTCCATTTGGGGCAGCTCCGTTTGTTTTGTCCGTTTGTGCAGTTTATTTGAAAATCACGTTTCAAATTTGGAAAAAAACGCGATCGCGGGTATTGACCCGCGATCAGCATTTCGAACGCCTGATTGGAGCAGCTTGTACGCGCCTGCCCCTCCCTTGTGCCAGATCCACTCTGCCTCCGCCGAAGGAAGCTTCGCTCTGCCTCCGCCGAAGCTCCGGTCTGCCTCCTCTCTGCTCTGCCTCCGCCGAAGTGGAATTCATTTTGCTGCAATTATTAGCTGCTATTGTACCTTATTTGCTGCATTTGAAATTGAATTTGAGGCCTTTGGGTTAATTCATTGAAGTGGAATTCATTTTGCTGCAAAGGCTGTGCTGCTTCGTGGAATTGCAGAAAGCTGAAGAAAGAAGAGCTGAATTCTTTTTTTGCTGCTATAGCAAACTGCATGTATAGAAATTTTTTTATTTCATTTCTCTTTTTGCACAAATATGTTGTAATTGAAGGTTTTCATTATCATGTGCGTTCAAAGTAAACATTTACATATATATCACTCATTTATCCAGAATCAGTTATTTTCCAAACGCAAAAACCAAACAACTAGCAAACTTATCCAGATCAGCTGCTCATCAGCAGATTATCAAGATAAGCTGTTTATCAGCAGAAGCTGAATAAGCTTCAGATGCCCCAAACAAACCCTAAAAAAAATGAAAAAAAAAGAGAACAAAATACTATAATTGATTTCAAATAACAAGGACAGGAGCCATGTTACCACTAATCCAAGAAGTAGAAAATTTTTTTCCAGGTCTCATTTGGTTACATCAGGAATCTTGTTTAAATCATAAAAAAATGTAAATACATTATTAGCCATACTCAAACACCAACATTAATACTAAATTTTAAAACATTTGTCTCAGAGAAATCAATTTACTTGTACACATTTGAATGAAAAATGATTTTATTATTACTATTTTTCCTCTTATTATTATTTTGGAGAACTTGCAACACTCACATTGAATCTCTTCAAACTTTTCTTCATAATATTAGACATTGTCAGAGGGAGTGGAATGCCAAGAGCAAAGAGATTAACATGTTGCTTGAAAGAAAGAGACAATATTGAGAGAGAGAGAGAGAGAGAGAGAGAGAGTTGAATGCTTCCAAAAAATTACAATTTTTTAAAAGAACAATAAATATATTTATTATCTGCAGTACAAAATCTTGATCACATTAATTAAACACGTGATTTGATAAAAAAAATATATATGGTGCAATCCTAGGCGTTCGTCAATTGGTCAAATCAAATATGCACCAATTCTTGTTCAATTTATTTGAATAAAATGTCATCAATTGCTGCTTTACCTTTTTTGGATGATTTCTATTGTATAGCCGAAGAATGCCACTTTGCCCAACCAGGATAAGCCATTGCCAAAGTTGTGCTCAGCTACCCTGCTCTAGTCGGCCGGCACCCTTAGAGCGGCAACCAGCTCCTTGGTTTGGCCACCAGTCCCTCAGGTCGGTCCCTAGCCCATCGGTTTGACCAGCAGCTCTTCAGGGTCGACCACCATATTCTAGCTAGCCGACTCCCTTAGATTGGCCACTAGCCCCCTCGATTAAACCACCAGCACCTTGGTTTAGCCCCTTTGGGTTTGCCACCAGCTCCTTGGGTCGGCCATTATCCCTTAGGATAGGCCATCAAACCTTAGTATCGACCACCAGCTCCTCGAGTTGGCCACCAGCCCCTCGGGTCGGCCATCAGCTCCTTAGGTCGACTTTCTTGGGTCGACAATCTTATCCGCTGCCTTAACTGGGACCCCAGTAGCCGACTACCCAATGTCCACGTACTTCAATGCTTCAGAATGATAAAAGAACCAAAATACCATGTATTGCACCCCTTAAAGCGAGTGCATTATTGCAATATTATTTTTCCTTATTATCATCTTTTATAAACAAAGGACCCTTAACATGTATAATGGGCTAGAGGCTCTCTCTCTCTCTCAACACCCATGTAAAAGGGAACTCTTACCTTCTTCCCACTTGCAACCTTCGGGTTATGTGGAATAAAAGGGACCAAATAGCCTAGGAGCACCGCTATGTGTCACCACAAGGCAAATCTCTCTCTCTCTCTCTCATTCTCTTTATTCTTCTCTTAGATTCTACACTCAATTCCTTGGGCATGAGCCAAAGGAATGATTTGGGTTTAACTCCTTAAAAGGTGCAGTGAGTGTACAGTGAGCTGCCAATAAGAAGATGAGCCTTTCGAGTTGGAGAAAGCCCAAACCAGAGAATGAAAAAAAAAATAGAAGAAGAAGAAGAAAATAAGAGAAAGAAAAAAAAAAAGTAAGTAACTAGATATAAATGATAACAAGACATTAAAGATGACGGGACATGACAAGGCAAAAGGTAGGTGACAAGATAAACCAAAAAAAAAGAAAAAATGGGGAAAGAACCTCTCTCACTTTACAAGATGAAGATGATCCTTACAGAGGAACAAAAAAAACCATATTTTCTTTAACTTATTTACTTTTATTAAATGAAGAAAGAAATAAAAAAGGCAATGATAAAAAAGATAAATATATATTGTATCCTCTCATCTAAGTCTCTTCTCTGGGATAAGCACTCCATAAAACTATTTCTCTTATCAAATGTGTAGATGCACCTAATAATGACAAATTTTCAATTAAAGATGTGTCACCAGAATTAAAAGAAAAAATTAAATTGATAGTAGATGAGCTAAGAGAACTCAATTTGGGGACTGAAGAAAACCCAAGACCAACATTCATCAGCTCATTACATAATGACATGGAAGAAAAATAAATAAATCAACTACTAAGAGAATAGACAACCATGTGTATGATTTGAGAATCATCTTCGAAGGATTACGACAATTTAATCCTAAAATGAATCTCTTAAAGTGCTGCTTTGGTGCCACCTCAGAGAAGTTCTTAGGATTCATTGTTCGTCATCTTGGGATTGAAATTGATTAAGATTGAGCTGATTTTAATAATGCCTCCTCCAAAGGAATTTAACTCAACTACGGTCTTTCCAAGGAAAGTTGGCTTATATAAGATATTTTATTTCTAACTTGATAGGTAGGTGTTAACCCCTAACCTCCTTAACCAGAAGGGATGTCAAATTCATGTAGGATGATAAGTGTCAACATGCTTTTGAAAGTATCAAATAATATCTAAGGACACCTCTTATTCTTCCAGCTCCTATCTCAGGAAGGACTCTGATCCTTTACACTGTGACTTTAGACAACTCATTAGGAGCCTTGCTATCCCAATTCAATGATGAGGGTAAATAAAATGCATTGTACTAACAATGTTGTCATCTAATTCCTAACAAAATAAGTTATCCTGCAATTGAGAAGCATTGTTTGGCTTTGAACTTCATCGTTCAAAAGCTTAGGCACTACATGCTCTCTTATAAGGCGACTCTCATCTCGAGAGTCAACCCTTTACAGTACCTAAAGACTCAACCAACGTTCTACAAAAGATTGGCTAGGTGAGTAATGACTCTACTCCAGCATGACATAATTTTTGTACCTTTATGTACCATCAATGGACAGATACTGACAAATTTCCTAGTAGCACACTTGATACCGACAGGGTCCCCTCTCAACGATGACCTTCCTAACAAACAAATATTTGAGCATGAAGGTTCCTACACTCATCGTTGGAAACTATATTTTGGTGGAGCTTTGTCTGCTTATAATGACCAAAGCCGAAGGTGGCTATGCCACAAATTGAAATGTTGAACCCTAGGTGCCTACGTGCGGTCGATTTTGACGCACCGTCGAGCATTTGATTTGCATTGTATATGTATGATCGTTTGTTTTATTCTTGCATGTGGATCATGGTGCATATCATATGCACGGATTCATGAGCACTTCGGGTCGATCGATCGCCCTAAGTCGATCCCTGTTCCTCTCTGGGCTCAATCAACCATTCTAGGCCAATCTTTGATTCTTTTGGGTTCGATCAGCTATCCCGAGCCGATCACCTTAATTTCTAGGATTTGATCCACCTCTACGTGTTGATCACCCATCTTGGATTTGGTTGGTAATCTCAGGCTGATCACTCTATTTTTTTGGTTTGATCGACCACTTTGTGTAGATCACCCGTCTTGGGTTTGATCAGCTGTCCCAGGCCGATCACCTTATTTTTGAGGTTTGATCGACTGTTATGTATTGATCACCCATCTTGGGTTCGATCCACCATTCCGGGCAGATCACCTGCCATTTCAGGTATGTTTGCTGACCTCAGATTAATATGCTTACTCCTTCAATCTGACCGGCCACCACGACACGATCGACCAACTACTTGCATGCTTATATGCTTTTGCATCATGTTTCATGTTTGTGTGCTTGCATGGTGTTTTTTTATTATTGAGGTAAAGTGAAATTCTCCCTAGTGGTGTTTTATTCCCTAAGCAACCAAACACAACATTTTGGTGTCATATGTCATGCATGACATTTTGCATGGCCACCTTCATATGTCTGGTTGTATTTCCGAGCATCCACTCACACTCTCACTTCACTTGTGTGATTCTCCTAGAGAGAGTCATCATGCCTTTAGGTCACTGCCTCCTCAACATACCCCATTTTTTAGGCCTCTACCACCATGGCATGCCCACCTAAAGGTAACTCCCTCATTGACATACCCTTTTGTTTGAGTCGCTACCACCACGACATGCCCACCTCCGGGTCTCTGCCCCCTGGGCATACACTTTTGTTCAAGTTGCTCCCGCCATGAAATGCCCATCTCCGGGTCACTGCTCCCTTAGTATACCATTTTGTTTAGGCTGTTACTGCCATTTAATGCCCACCTCTAGATCATTGCCTATGTGACACACCCAGTTGTCGGGCCCCTGCATCTACAACACATCTATCCCTTTGGGTCACTGTCTCCGTCGTACACCCACTCATCCGTCCCCTTCCTTCATGTCATGCCCATCACTTTGGGTAACTTCCTACATGACACACCCATTCATCAGGCCCCTACCTCCACGACATGCCCGTCCTTTTGGGTCACTGTGTTTACGACACACCCATTCATCAGGTCCATATCTCCATGGCATGCCCATCCCTTTGAGTCACTGCCTCTGCAGTGAACCCATTCGTCATGCTTTTGCCTTCATGAAATGCCCATCCTTAAGAGTCACTCTCTCTACATCACACCCATTCGTTGGACCGCTGTCTCTATGACAATCCCATCCTTTCGGGTCACTACCTCCATGACACACCAATTTATTGGGACCCTACCTCCATGACACACCCATCCTTTGGGATCACTGCCTCCACGGGACACCAATTCTTCAGTCTCCTGCCTCCACAACACATCCATAATTTTGGGTCACTGCCTTCTCGGCACACCCCATCGTCGAGCCCCTGCCTCCTCAACACGCCCATCTTTCCAAGTCACTACCTCCATTACACACTCACCCTCACCACCTTGGTGCACACTTTCTGCATATGCTTGTTGTATATCATGCATGTTTTCATATATGCTCGGCGAGTGCCTCGTGGGTAAGGTGTAAATCCTCACATAAGTATCCTTTTACTTGACAAAAATTCACTTGTGGTCGGTGTCTACTTTTTGCATGACACCTTGGGTCCCCGGTAGGCATAAATCCTCACATAGGTAGCCTGTTCTTGTGGGTGTCTTATTATATGTAACATCCTTGCATTTGCAGAATGTGTGTTTCACAACCTTGTGAGCCCCATTGTGGTTGATCGTACTTCATTTAAACAATCACAATATGAGCGTCTTGCATGATTGTATGCTTACCCATTCACCTCGAGGGCTTGCCCTGTTTGTTAGAAGAGTGACCCCGTATTGTTCGTAATGCCTTAATAAGCATTGCTTGCTAGGTTGGTCTCAGTGAGCAATTCGAGTTAAGTCATCGGGATTGGCACGAGTATGAATGTGCTAAGGATCTAAGGGTTCTGACGTGCGTCGTATGCATCACATACCTGGATTGTAGGTTCGTTATTTTAAAAGTATAAAATGGAAATTTTTATATGTATTATCCACTTTAATTTTAAAATCAAAGAAGTTAGGCCATATGTGAGATTTTTTTTTTAAATGTCACCCCTCTCTATGATGTGTTTTAAATCCCTTAGATCTGTAGGATGGGATTGGTTTAACAACCCGTCAAAGTCATATGGTAGCCAAAGACTTTACTTTATGCACTTAGTTGCCAGGTTTTCACACATTTTGTTAGATGGTGTGCTTGGCTAAGATTTAGATTGTTAGGTAATCTTTTTGATGCATGGCTATTGTTCTTTGCTGGATTAATTACCTTAGTCAGACATCATTCTTGCTTTGTGCATTTGGTGCAACCGCATGGCTAATATGCATGGTTGCGTGTTTGGGCACTTTTTTGTAGGGAGTCATGCCTCTATATACACACACATGTACTTTATAAGGGGGAGTATATAATGATTTCTAATCTTTTACTTGCAGGTGTTACTTAGCTCCCCCACCAGGCATGACTCGTTATACATTACAGGTTGTTGATATTCTCGCTAATGCTTGTTTTCATGTAGTTCGAGTCCTTTTTTTTTTAACTTTTCCTATGTGATTTTTAGAGTTTTTGAGATTTATATAGTAGAAATAAGATACGAGCATGAGTTCCGAGGCATTTGATGCGAGAACCACATGAAAGGACTAAAAGCAGATGCTTGTGCCCCATATATTAATTATATATTTCATATTGATGTATAAAATTGGGTATGGGCATGAATTTGCGAAGTCTGCCACCTTTATTTTTGGAATAAGTTGTCAACCCAACAACAATTGTCCTTTTAAATATTATTTGACTTGTTTCCTATCTTATTGCATGAATGCATGATTGATTTGCTTCATTGTTTATTTTCTGTGATTTTTTAGGGAGTCACGTGAAATATAGTATCATTAGGATTCAAAATTCTAAAATTTTCTAAAAGTCCTAAATAAAATGTTCAAGATAACCAAAATTTAGGATTAAAATATTCATGATTTTTAAACTGTACTTTTACTTTCTTGCATGGCCAATGGACCAGCTTTTAAACAGGTTATATAAGATGAATATCACCCAAGTCATATAATAGAGTCTCTATAATATTTAAGGACCATTGTAGATAATTACATTCATATTTTCATGTACCAAGGAGAAGCCCCTATGCTTCTCCACCCTATCTAGCCCAACATATCTTTTTATATTATTGGTTGTCTAGTGCACCTACGGTGTTAGAAGGCTCGTCAACCCAGACAGAGTGTAAGTCCTTTTATTTGGAGCATTTCTGGCTTTGAAGTTGAGCATTTTTTGTTGAGATGGTTTAGGTTATTCAAATGGGCCCGTGTGCCAATGAGCTGCTACCCAATTGGGATTTGAGAGACTCACTCTCTGCTTCATGGCTTAGCGAAAGCTTTGAAACATCAGAGCAATCCCACATAGAATATCTTTCCTTTGATTTTCTATTTCTCCAGGTCTATGAAAAGATAAAGCTAAAACCCTTTTATTGAGAGTATTCTTCAGTATCCCCAAAAATGTAATTAACCAAGTGGTCTATGTCCCATTGGGAGTGCTCTTGACCCCATAATAGGCACATACACCTAATTCTCTGATTAAGGGTAGTTTACATAGATATAGTTTCGTGGATATTCGTCCAAGGTGCCTCTACCCAATTTTATTTAGGCAGACATACTTGACCTATCCTTGCGAGGTTTATCACACGTAGGTTCTCCACATTTTTTTTGTTATAGTTAGTCACTTTGTTGTATGTCATTTTTTATTCAATTCCTCTCCTTTTTGAATCACTTATTTGGTTCAGAAGGGAGTCTTATTTGAATAACAAAAGTATACGACAATGGATAGGCTGGCATTTTTTTTTTAAATAAGAGAGAAAAAATGAATGAAAACACACATCAACCCTTCCTTTAGAGCTACTAGGAACATGTATAATTAGTGTCAAGAAAAAGAAGAAAGGAGTTATCATGCACATCTCAGGTGAAAAATTATATGGTGTAACAATCACCAACCATTAAGAGAAGTGTGATGTGGTATAAGCATATGGTATGAATAAACCTTGTCAGACGTTACGTGCCTCTGTAGCAAACTCAGAACATGAGTGATCAAAAGATTTTCATGCCTTGTTATATGTGGAGTACTAGGCATAGAATTGTATAGCCTTTGTCGACGTGGAATAAGCGGAAGATAAAAGAGCTACTTTAATAGAACTCCCTTCTGCCACTTACTTTTTCTGTTCTGAGGTTTGAATCTATGAGGTTACAAAATCTACATTGAGTCTCCATTGTGCTACTCTTGTAATACAACATACATACATTTACACAATAGCCAATCTTCTCTGGTTTAAGCCCTAACTTGGAGACAAACTTTTTTGTCATGTATAAATCTTTAGAGACTAAATTTTTAGATGGATTAGTCTTTTTTAGTAGACCTGCAAATTGATCGAAGATCTCTTAGAATATACTATACTCTATTTTGATTTTCAGCATTCTAAGAGCTATAGATAACTCAGAATGAGACATGTAACCATCCAACAGTGGCCTTTGAGAATCCTTTAATAAATCATAAAATGTATGAGCCTCATGATTTGGTGTTTATTCTTGTTGCACTTGGCTTACATAAAGATGTCTTGTTCCATTAAAGATCATTTCCTCAAATCTGCTTTAGTCAAGTCTAGGTGGAGGATCATAACTCGTTGAAGGAGTGGAGCTAAATGTTGTAAAATTATCATCCACATGTGAAGTCCAAATCTAGTAATATGGCTAAAATCCTGGGTGATATAAATAATATTTCACATTGTTAGGTGTTAGATGTGCTCAATTTCTGTGTTTCAAACATGGACACTAAAACCTACCCTCATATAGGTAAATTGACAGTTGAGAAGCAGCTCCCACAAATTCCTTGACACCGTTGAAGAACTCTGAAGTGATCCCTTTTCTATTTAGATAAAGTATTTTGTACATCCACGATCTCAATGTCTGAATATCCATGTGTTCCTTCAAATATGAGAATAATAAACAGATTAAGAAATGCATTTAGTTGAATATATTTTATTTAATTATTTTTGTAAACCTATTCACTGATTGGTAATAAAATGTGATGAAACCTAACAATAATCAATGTATTTTAAAAGAGTGAAAGTCTTAGATAGCTTTGAAGTTAAATGTGTTGAGCATGTTGAGGCTATTAAGGCTATCTAAGATCAATTATTGACAACATTTATACACATTTTCCTCTAATATGGGTTGTCACTGTAGCTAGAACAACCCTTTCACGAGTATAATTTTTCACATTTTCTCTAAAAGTTTAAAGCCACTTATCCACCTAATTATTTTAGTCTCAACAAATTTTATTAAACTACTTTCACATGATTTCTTATGAGTCTAATTAAAAGTTGCGGGGATGAGGATACTTAGGTTTATGATTTGCTCTTCACTCAGAGACTAAATATGATAGAATATATCTGTGTGAAAACTAGTTTAGATAAAGTGGCATGCAATATTAGAGAGTTATCCCAATTGAATGAGAGTCAATGTTTGACCGATAATGATCTTAGATAGAACTAACATTACTAAATTATCAATAAATGTGACTTCTAGTAGATCTATTTTTTTATATCTAATATTGTCTGTCACCATAGCTACACCAAACCATGCATGAAATTATTTATTTCAATTTTTTTTTTCTAAATGAAAAGCCAATAATACCACTAAGCATACTCGACGCCACAAATCCTATACATGATTGATTACACATCTAAAAATATGTTCTTTGAAGAAGATATTTTATAAGAGGTAAGAGTTTTCATTACATGATAAATTGTGAAATCTAATTTCTATAGCAAGAACAAAAATTCACATCAAAATCTAAGTTGTTGGTTTCAAAATAGAAATTCACTTCAAAACTTAATTTGCATTGCCAAAAGAGGAATTTATGTAATGAAATTTAGATCTTCATTGAATTTTCATCTTAGAACTGAAAAATTAGATTTAAAAGTGAATTTTCATTCTGGCTATGAAAACTAGACTTCACACTGGAGGTTACATTGAAAACTTTTACATCATATGAAATATTTCCTTTTAAGAACATATTTCCAGGTGTGCAGTTAAAAGCATAATGAGTTGCAATGATGAGAATGTTTAGTTCTATGATTGACTTTACAGATGAAAATAAATTATGAAACAAATATTTCCCTGGTAGAGTTGGAGTAGCTACAGTTGCAAGCAATATTAGAATGAGACAACATGAAGTCTAAATAAACTATCGAAACCTCTTTTTCTTAATCTGAAGCAACAATTACCACTCAAAAATTGTCTGATATTAATTTCAAATCATATTTATAAAGATATGACAACAAATAAGCTCCAAATCTAAACTTTAATAGCATACTAAAGCTGTTAAGTTTGTTGAAGATCACTAATCGACAAGCATTTATCAAATCTTTTTATCTAATATTGTTTGTCACCATATGTGAACCAACTCATTCACGAGTATATGTCATTCACATTTTCCTTACAAGTGTAAAGCTAGTGATTCATATGAGATTTTTTATTGGCTTTTCATTTGGAGACAAAATATAAAATAATATATCTGTGAGAGGGCTAGTATAGCAATAGTGAAAAAAAAATATTAGAGGGAAATGCCTTTATAAATTACAAGTCATTGTTTGACCATTTAATGATCTTTGATAGAACTAATATAACTAAGTGTTAAATGATCTAACTTTGAGTAGAGATGATGTAGGTTCCAAATAAATTAGATATGTAGGTCCCAAATAAATTTGATCCAAATTTTGTGGCTCATACCCGACATGTTTATTTCAACTAGATTTCATGTGCAAGTCAAATTTAGAATCAAATTTAGAGTAATTTTGATTTTTTTTAACTAAATCCTATTGCAGATTTGGCATGCACCTCAGCATTTGATAATTATGAATTTTAAGGATTTATTAAAATCCATTCAAATTAAATCTTGCTTTCAATAGAACAACTCCATAAACTAAAGAATAAAATTCTATGCCATAGAAAATTGCAGGTCTTACCGCCTTCTTCTAAATTTTTTCTTTATGTCTAAGCAGTATTTTCTACCACACAATTGGACAGATGCATTCCTTCACATCAACCAACCAACTTGAAATCTACTAATCACATCCCCATCTATATATCCTGAACTTCAAACTAGAGAACCAAGATATCTAAATGTTCACACCTTTTAATGATTTGATCACTCGTAGTTAAAACTTAGCCATAAGAGTTACTACTAATAAAATTACATATCATGTATTTAGTTCTAGATCTACTAAAATGAAAGCCTTTAGACTCCAATGTTAAACTCCATAATTTAAGTTTTGGGGCAATTATATAGAGGGCTCCCAAGATATTTCTATTTACAAATCAAACACCCTCTTTCATCCATTTTTAAAGTTCTCACTCAAATATCAAAGTTCATGATAAAACCCAACCCATTTTGTTTTGTTTTGATTCCCAAAATTTTTCCCTGGTCTTATCCAAGAGAAGGTTATCATAAACAAAAATCATACAACAATTTAAATTCTCATATAAATGTCTAGTAAGAGCATTCTTAATTAAAGCAAAAGATGTATGTGCTTAAAGTGAATCCCTGATGAAATCCAACAAAAATAGGAAAATATTTTGTCCTAATCGCTAAATGCTAAATCCTAAACATATTTTTTGAAAATATTTGAAAATTAAAAATTAAATGAAGAATTTACCTTCCTCGTTAGTTTTGAGTAAGAAAAGATTGGAAGGAAAAATGGGATTTTTTTATCATTATAAATCGAGATCCCATCGTTGTGTTCCTAGCTAGCTCCTATGGATTGTATGGCAAGGGTTTTAAAATAAAGGTGATGGTTTTTGGATGAAATAGAGAGGGTATGGAGAGACATGCAAGGGTTTTAGGGAGAGGAGAGGAGTTTGAGGGGAGAGGAGAGGGAATCAGTGTGAGAGGAGCGCAGGGAGAAAGGATTAACTAAGGTAGGGGAGGGTCAAAACTTTGGCGATATAATGAATTATTTGTGATGGATTAAACTCCGTTAGTTATTATAACATTTTCCAACAACTATTTCTTTTGCTTAATATAAAACTGTGTCAGTTAATACCCCGTCAGATGGTGGTACAAAGATAACCGAAAACATATGATTGTTAGTTAATATGCATTCCTAACCAATGACTTATTGCGTCAGAAATAATAAAAAACATTGAAAAAAATATTGTTGTTAATAAGTGATCCCCAAAATTATAGTTGTGTAAAATTAATAAAGTTGACTCCGCTTTGCAACAATGCAAAAAAAAAAAACTTGGTTCGTTATTTTATGAAGAAGAAATTGAAGCAATTTATGTTGGGATTTTACGCAAGTATACATATCATTATCAAGTAATACAGAGCATTCTGTTTAAGCCTCAAATATCAATCCCACATAGAAGATTTAAATTCGAAATGAAAATTTAAATTAGGAAATTCACAACAATAAAGAAAATCTACTGCACTAAATTCAAATATTTAAAGTGCTATCAGAACTAAATTATCAACTACAAGCAAAACTATAAAGCAAAGCTAAAAAATAACTACCAAACTATGTTTCTGTGATGAAGTTATCTAATAAGAGAAAATATTTTTTCCATTACAATGAGTTTTTGGTTAAATTAGAGAGATAAATGGTTTGAATTTGTATTGTGCCAAATAGGAGCAATTTTAATTCTCTCCCCCTAGTTAAGTGTTATAGAGAATTGTTGGCAAATCTCAGGTTTAGTCTTTAAATCCATAGTTAGACAATGATGATACTGGCTCTCACTCTNATATATATATATATATATTCCTATTTATTTGCACCCAAATTCCATGAACGAAACACTCCTTCATGGAATCAAATGTGGTTCTCACTTTGATGCAAAACTTGTACTCCATTCCTCGGATAGTATGTTTCACAATAGATGTTAACATTTTAATTGGCTAAATCAGAAAGTAAATTAAAAACGGAGTGAAAAATCATCAAAATTTATTTTGTATTTTAAAATTGGCATATGCAAATTTTCTCTTCATTTCACCATATCTCAGAGTAGGGAGAAAGAAAATGAAAACTACTCAGACTTCATGAGGAAGATATGATAAAATACGAATTTCATAAATAAAATAAAGTTTATACAACAATAATAAATAAACACTACTTATCTTTAACTCTTCCTCAAAGCAAATTCCTTGTAGCCGCTTTTGGACTCTTTCTCTCTTTACAAGACTCTTAATTTTCTCTTCAAAGATGTAGGAAAGAAGAAATCTCTGACTTCTCTCCCTCTCTAATAACTCTTAGGAGAAATCAAACTTAGACTCACCACACTCAACAATACACACAATGGAACAGTTAAGAAAACTCAACAACACACTTGCCCCACCTTTTCTCTGATAATTTTTTGCTCTAAATAAAGCATAATGTCTATTTTCCAAGATGTGTATCCAATAACTTTTCAAAATGCATCCAAATTCATCGAATCTTCCAGAAATTTGCTTAGCACCGACATTGGCACCGTCGGCACCCACGATGGCGCCGTTGGCGCCCGTGGTCCAATTTATTGCTAATGCTCTTTGTCAAATGGCGCCATCGGTGCCCCTGCTATTTTAGACTCCTGCTTCATGCTGGCGCCATCGGTGTTGAGTTTTTTTCCAAAATTTCATTTTGACTCCAAATTCCATCTTTTTTGCTTCATTTTTGCTTCAAGTGCTAAAAATCATCAAACCACAATAAAACATGAAAAATACCTTCCTTTAAAGTGCAATATCACCAAAAATGAGTATAAAATATAAGTCTAAAAATTCATATATTTTTTGTGCATCAAAATCGCCCAAACTTAAATGTTATTTGTCCTCATGTAACTCTTTTACTACATAAAAATATGACTTATAGTAAAGAATTTAACTTCTAGATTTTCATATTTTGGTCTACTAAATATCATAACATAACTTAAGAAAAATTTAAAATAACTCAAGTTAATGCTAAAGGCTTATGAATATCTAGCAGTCAAGTCTAAGATTTCTAATTCTCTCTTCTTTTCAAGGAAAGTTGCAAATTGTTATATTAAAGCCATTTAGAATATCCATATGAAAAAGAACTTCATGAAAAATTTACTAGTAAATATGGTAAGACTTAAATAAAAGTTTAGAGAATGTAGGCAAACCTTCTTTCTTAAGTTGATTCAAGTGAAGCCAATTTTTTATTAGGCATTTCCTCACGTTTATCCTCACATATTTTTCTTTTCTTTTCTTTCTCTTCTTTTTTTTTTCTTTTCTTTTGCTTTTAGATTTTTTTTTTTCATGTGAGGATTACTATATCTGTATAGCCTTTAATAATATTGAACTTCACCATCTGCTTCTTAAAGTTAAAAACTATTCACATTCCTTCACTTTATAAATTCATATTAGCTTTGAAGATCTTTCATAAAGTTTCATTCTTTTTTTCTTACATGAAACTCTAAGATTCCTAATATTTCAAAAATACAAATTCTTTTAATTAAAATGGAAAGACAGTCTTATTCTCTAATACCAAATACCTTAATCTCTAGAATTAACCGTTGTTATTGAAAGTTTTTTACTTAACTTTATTATATATTTAGAAACAAAAACATAGTTATCCAAAGTTAGGCTCTACTACCACAGATCATGTTAAATTAAAAATTTTAAAATATAGCTCATTAAGGACAAATAAAATTAAGTTTCTTTCTTTTAAAAATGAAATTTTTCTTCCCTCAAACTTAATTTTTTAAAAGATTAAGCATGTAAAACTGAAAAAAACAGGGTGAAAGAAAATAGTTAATACATAAAGAAAAGTCTTACTTGTTGAAGCAGCTGATTTTGAAATTTAACTCTGAAAAATTGTAGGTGCTAATATAAAAAGCTATAAGACTTAAAACATTAAATAGCACATAATATATATAAAAATATTTGCTGAGAAAGAGTCAACTAAAAATAAATACAACAAAGTTCTAAAAACAAATAACAGTACTAAAATAAATTTCAATTCAACAACATCTCAATAGATTATATTTTACAACACAACATTCAATACAAATCAAATTTTTACATTTAATAAACTAAACAATAACAACAACCACAAAATGCAACAAACTATAAACTAAATAAAAGATTAGAACTATTACTAAGCAGACATCTTCACTCATCCTCTTCTTCTTCGTCTTTTTCTTCTATATCAAAATTTTGCTGCTGATAAGGAGTAAAGATATGGTAACTAGGAAACTGTACTGAGTGGTCACCCTGCATGTATCTTACCATAGCATCATCATATGCAGCATCAAATTCAAATTTTTGCTTTGTTAAGTTATCATTATGTGTATTACTGGTTTCCAAATTTTCAATCCTGCTCTCCATCCTCAAAATATCTCCTTGTTGGATCATCATCTGTTCCATAAGTTCCTAGAGAGTAGGGGTGATAGAAGTAGAAGGAATATCCCTACTCCTACTTCCCATTCTCCATCCAACATGAGATTCATAGGTTTTAATGTTTGCTGGCCCAATAGGTTTAAGAGGCTCAATCCTTTCCTCATCAATTCTAAAATCAACTCTTGACTGCTCACATAATGTGAAAATTAAAGCAGGGTGTACTAATCCACCAGTCGTCTCACCCAAAGCAATAGAACGAATGTTCCTATAAATTATAAATCCAACATCTAGACTGCCCATCTATTGGATGCAGAAGTTTCAGATGACTCTTTCCTTAGTAACTTCACTATGGTGATTCGTAGGTATCATTATGGCAAATATGAAGTAATGTCAGGCCTTAGATATTTCATTTAACATAGAAGTAGGGAAGTTTACCTTAATGTTATTCTTCACTTTCTAAGCTCCTCTTCCATCAGTAAAAAATGAAATAACTTCATCTAAAGCCTCATTTGTAGCAGAGAATGCGTTATACATATAGAGAAATGCCTCTCGCAACTGATAAAATTCATTAATCCTCCTCGGGGTGAATTCAACCATTTTACCACGAACAAAGACGTGGTCATCAGAAGTCTCCTTAAAATTGTCATAAAACTCCATGACTATACCAATAACAGCCTCGGCAGTAAAGTAACAAAAATTCTCCCACTGTTGAGCAATAATTAATCTCTCGACTTCACCACCCATATTTTTGAATGCTCAATCCGGAATTATTTTCTTGGTATTCAGTAAACTATTGAAATGAATGCTAGCTTTGTAGTTGATGAATTTTTGGTCATCGAATTCCAATTTCCTCTTCCGTTTGCTCATCCTTGGTGCCATTGGAATCTTTGAAAGAAAGAAGAAAAATTGATAAAATCCAAATAAATTTTGAAAATTTCAAAAATCACAATGTTGAAGGTTTTAAACTTAAATCCACTAAGTAAGAGTTCTTCACCAAAGGATTTTCTCAAAATCTCCTTCATAAATTTCACAATTTTGGAACTATGTAATGTAGGAGAAATCCTTGGTGGAAATCAAAATTTTTTAGTTCAAAGTGTAGCTCTTATCGAGAGAAGATGAAATCCAAACTTGTTTTGTCTTCTAATTCCTTTAAATCCAAGCATTTTCAAGCCCAAGGGGTGAAAACTGAAGGTTGAAGGTGACCGAATGGGTAAAAATGGTGTTTCGCAAAAAAATTAAGGTATTTGGGGATTTTTGGGTATTGGGCGTCATCGGTGCCAATGCTGGCAACGTCGGCGCCAGTGCCAAAAAATAAAATAAAAACTTTTTGTAATTTTTGCACATCAGTTATTTCAAGTTCCCTTCAACGTCTAATTAGGCTTTTTAAACAATAATATTCATCCTTAAATAGTCCACAAATAAATGTTTTTACAAACAACACAAAGCCAACTTTTACATACAAAATTTTAAATTTTTACAAACACAAATTTTTTATCACACTCACACATACATAAAGCAAATCACACGATAATTTGAAATCAAGCTACAACACTAGAACACTGAAAATTAAACTATACATACAATTAAAGTTATAGAAGTTTTAAAGCAAAGCAAATCCAACACAATTACATTAAAAACATAATTAATTTTAAATAATGGAAAGTCCAACTTCAATTACTCTTCTTCCTCTTTAGTATAGTCTCCTCCTCTAATATCTCCCATAGACTGGTAATGTACATACAAATTATAGAAAGGTCGGTACGAAAATTGATCAGTCGAATTTTCATTGATCCATTCATTCTTCTTGAACATCTGCACCAAACCTACATCAATGTCCCATATGATCAAAGTGTTCCTTCATCCTCTAATCTGAGCGATAAAAAAGGTAAGTAAGATTTCCTATTGCATTCATGATATTCTAAAGTTCTCTTTCTATTTCCTTCATTTTCTCCAAAACTTGTGAACTTCCAACTGTACATTGCATTAAGGGTGTCGAAGCATGTGATGATTGATCCAAGATAATATCCAACGCTTCATTTTCTTTCACAATATAATTTTCATCAATAGGATCCATGGGCTCCCGGTGATATCACTTTTTTCCAACTTTCATATGGTACTTGAGATTGACTACAAAGTAAAAAGATCGTAGAAGGATGCCTTAGTCCATATATAGGCCCATTCAGTATAATACCCAAAATAGATTTAAAAATAATTGATCTCACATTAATGGGATTTGCCCTTTGAAAGAAATAGTTTAAAATTACACTTTCTTTTGTAACTTTACTAATTTTCATTTTAGGGAATTTTTTTGCAGAGATGAAGAAATGTCATTATTTAGATATCAGATTTAGTAGTAAGCAGAGAAACTAACGTACCCGTCATCTCTGATTTCCTAATTATCACTTTCATCCGTCAGAAATTGATATACATCATGCATCAAATCCTATGTTGGTACAAAGTTTGTATAATGACAGATCAACACACTTTCTATCATAAACATATCGTTAATTCACCATGGGTGTAAATGGTATGCCCTTACCTAAAATAAAGATGACTTCTTGGTTAATTCCATGTAGATTAGCGTAGAATTCTTTTATCACTAGAACAGCTACTGCAGCAGTAGTGTAGCGTAGAACTTCCCAACATCTCTATACAATGATTTTCTCTATCTGCAAACTTGTATTACTCAATCCATGATTGACAAAGCCTCTCTCCTTGATAAGTCTCTTCTTAGTGATGACTATGTCGTATAATTTTTGCTCGTAAAAGCTGATGAACTTTCTTCGATTGAAAATCTCATATCTTGAAGTGTTTCTGGAATTGGAAGCCATGAATTTCGAAATCTAGAAGTATTTGGTCATCCAAAAAGGTTTTCATGCCTTTAAAAAGACCTTCAGGCAGTTATGTTGAAGTGAAATTCCACCAAAGTCCGCCAAATTCTTCCTGAACTGCTGAAATCGCACTGGGCATTGTTGGCGCCCCCAATGACGTCGTCGGCGCCCATGTTGGTGCCATCGACACCAAAGCCATAGTTGTATCTGTTTCATCTTTGGTTCAATTAATTTTCTAATTTTCATCCAATACCAATATTTGTCTTGATATATGATATACAAAATTTTGTAGGATTCTAAAGTATTATTATTTCCTAATACTTAGAACAATTATTAAACAAAATACTAAGATATATAGATATGTATGGGTTGCCTCCCATAAAGCACTTGATTTAACGTCGTCAGCCCGACATACCAATGTTTATTCGGGATGCTCAACATCATAATTTACTTAATTTGTGGCATGCGCCCTTCAAAATAATGTTTCAATTGATGTCCATTAACTTTAAATATTTTTTTCCAATTTTATGATCTTTAATAACAACAGTTCCATAATGATAGACTTTGATCACATTGAATGGTCCTAACCATCTAGATTTCAGTTTTCCTGGAAATAATCTCAATCTAGTATTATATAATAGAATATCTTGTCCATATTTAAATTTTTTTATAATAGTTTGATCATGCCATATTTTCATTTTATCTTTATAGATTTTTGCATTATCATATGCTTCATTTATAATATCCTCAAGTTCATTGAGTTACAATAATGTTTCTCACCAGCATCCTTTAGATTAAAATTAAATTTCTTAATAGCCCAAAATGCTTTATGTTCCAATTCTACTGGTAAGTGACATGTTTTACCAAAAATAAGTCTATATGGGGACTGATCCTGACTGTTTGTATGCAACAGTATAAAAATGTATGTAATTATATTTTTCACTTATCTTTCCTACTTTGCAATAGCACCAAAACTTGATCCTTAAGGAAAAAAAATTAACTTTTTAATTTATATATATATATATATATTTATATAGGAATACTTTGCAAGTATATGTATCGTTATCAAGTAATATAAGACTTTTTTTTATTAAACTCAAATATCGAACCCATAAGGAGAATTCATAATATGCACTTTTAAATAACAAACTTTTTATTTCAAAAAGACAATTACTTAAACTATAGATGTTTTTACAATAATTAAAATTAAATTCTTTTTTGTATTTTTGATATTTTGACAAAATAGAAACAACTTCTAAGTATAACTTGAGTTTATGTAAAAGAATCGCACTGAATATGAAATATCTCTCTTTATTATGAATCAGTAATATGTATAGGAATTTTGTTGTAGAAGTATTCAAATTTTGTTATGTCAAATAGAAATAAGATTATTCTTTACCCTTACTAGAGATGTTATAAACAATATTGGCTAATTTAAAGTTTGAATAGTTCTGAAGACCGACTCGGCATGGAAGATACCAGCTCTCACTCTAGAGCTCTCTCAATTCCCTCCACCTAGAGGCTAACATCTCGTGTCAGAACCTAAAACAATAAACCAAGTTAGGGGCCTTAGCATGTCACTCTAAAGTCCTCTAGCACTACACCTTTCAATGATTATTTCCCTATTTATTTGCACTAAATTATATGAATTACATTCTCATTCATACAACCTCATGTGATTCTTTCCAATTGTTGACTGAGACAATACCATCATGGATCTTGCATGTTCTCACAACAAATTTTAACATCTAGATGGGTCAGATCAAGAAGTAAATGAAGTTCATGGAATTAAATCATCACAACTTATTCCGACATTAAAGATTATTACTCTCCTTAACCTCCATCCAACACTTTAATTACTTATCATTTTAAGGAGAAAGACAAAGAAAACTACTCAGAATCCATGCAGAGAAAAAAACCACACTTTAGTTTAAAAGTAGAAATCATTGTCAAACCAACAAGAAGCCTCAATTAAAACTTTTAATTTAAAAGTAGAAATCATTGTCAAACCAACAAGAAGTCTCGATTAAAACCAAAAGTAGTTTAGAAAGTAGAAATCATTGTCAAACCAACAAGAAGTCTTGATTAAAACTAAAAGTAGTTTAATACACTTCAGTTTAAAAGTAGAAATCATTGTCAAACCAACAAGAAGTCTCGATTAAAACCAAAAGTAGTTAAAAAAAAAGATAAAAACTTATCTCAAATCCTCCACCAAACTCTTGAAGTTCCTTTGAATCTCTTCTCTCTTACGATACTCTTAACTCTCACAAAAAAACTAAAAACAAAAAGGAAAAGTAAATTTGTGGTGCCTGAAAAATCTCTTCAAAAGTTTTTCCACAAACTCTTTCAAGAACTTTTCAAGACTCCCCATTTTTTCTCTCAACTTCCTTCTTTTATAATTTTCAAAGAGGTTCCTTGGTATCTCTTCAAAATGTGTCCTGATTTGATGTATTTTTTAAGGGATGCCTCCTTACACATATCTTTTAACCATATTTTTGTTTCTAGTGGTCATAACTACCCTCTTTAGCAAATAGGTGCCTCAAATGTCCCTTCACAATTTGGTAAAATGAATTAACCTGTGAAATAACTGCCTCTGGTCCTTAAGCGCAGGGCCTCTGGCGCTTAGGCGCGGCCTTCTATGTTTCATCAGTGCTTAAGTGTCGGATCTGACGCTTTGGCTCCAAAACATTTTTGTACCATTTTTGCACTTTTGCTCCAAATTTGATCTTTTTTCACTCCTTTTAGCATTTTTCACCTTTTTTTACTTATACATAAAAGAAAAACACACAAATACCTTCCATTAAAGTTCAATATTTAAAAAATAGATTTTAAAATGTGTCTAAGAACACTATATATTTTAGGTGTGTCAAAATCCCCCAAACTTAAAATTTTACTTGTCCTCAAGTGAAACTTAAATCTTTAAAAACTAAATAAGTGTGATATGTATATGAATTTCCTTAAGAGTTACTAAAATTTAGATCTAGAAATATAGTAGTCCAATTTAGAAAAAAAATACTTAGTAAATGAGACCAACTTAAAGTTTAGAAATTTTTAATGTTAAGAAATATGAAAACATAAGTTCCTATCAAATTCAAAAATATTGTTGATTTTTCAAATATAGATTTTAGTCTTTTTATTATCTCCAATTTAAAAAATATTAAGAATAATTTTACTTACTATATTATATCCTTAAGTTTAAGAGTTTCTGAAGTCTTATACTTTAAAAAGATTAAATGTTAAACCAATTTTTTATTATACACTAATCCTCAAGCTTCTCCTCTCTTATTATTAGTATTTTTTTCTTTTTCTTTTCCCTTTTTTCTTTTTCCTTTTCTTTTTTTCTTTTTCTTTTTATTTTTCTTTTTATTTTTCTTTTTTTTAGGCAAGGGTTACTATATCTGGATATGCCTTTAACAGTTTTGAATTCCACTTCTCATTTCCTAAAGCAAAATCCTGATATAAATCTCTTACTTATCAATATAATAATAGTACTAAAAATTATTTTTAATAAAAGAAATTTAAGTATTAAAAATAAAAGTCTAAATTTCTAAATCTTGCAAAATAACAATTTTTTTACTAAAGATTTTTACACTATATTTAACATTTTCTACTCTAAAAATTTATAACTGAAAGTTTTTTCTTCATTACTATGAATTTTAACTAAATTTTCTTACTCAATTCTATAATCAAATTTTATTTCCCTAATATAACTTCATATACATGATCATTTTTAGTTTCAAATCAAATTCACTTGTAGCTCATTTGAGAACAAATAAAATTCAAGTTTTGAACATATTTTTCATTCCCCCCAAACTTAAATTTTTAACAAGATTAAACAGTTTAGTAGCAAATACATATATGCAGGAATAAAAATTGAACTAACATGCTAATAGGAATTTTTATACTCTAATTATACAAGTATAAAATTAAAAATAGGAGTAGAAATAATTTTTGATCAATTTTCTATCATTTTAATTTTAATTCAACATGTAGAGATTCATTAAACTTCTAAGTAGTGGGTACAAACATAAAAACAAACAAACACACTAACTTTGATTTCACAGTCTAAACATAAAACAATCACACTAACAAGATAAAAAATAGGGTAGCAATTTTTTAAAATTAAAGCTGACAAGATTTTCAACTTTTCAAAAGACAATAAGTTCAATCCTAATTAACTAAAACACATTACTCAACACATAACAATACTTACTACCCTAGAATTTAAAATAATATACTAAAAAAACACAAACATCACAATAACAATTAAATAAAAAATCCAATACATCACATAGTCCAAACAAGCACACAAAGTCAAATGTCTCAAGTTCACACAACGTAATCTATCACATATTAAAAATATGAAAATAACTTAGTCCTCCTACTCATCATCTGAATTACCACTGTTTCAGACATCAGTAGGCACATAATCATGGTACCTTGGATATGAAGGAAGTTCCACTCATTGGTTAACACTAATGAGGCTTTCCAAAGATGACTGAAATTTCTCCTCATAATCACTATGCTCTTTAGCATACCCATCAATATGTTCTACAAAATGCTCTAGATTTTGAACTTTATCTGTGGTATAATTAATATTATCCATCACCCTCTGCAATAATTGATCTTGAGTTTCAATAGACTCACCTCTAGAAGTACATGCTCGTGAGGTAGATGGTCTCGATGTAGAAGCAACAGAGGTGGATACAACAAACGTCAACATTCCATAACTTCTCGAAAATCCTCCTCTCAAACCAAAAATAGAGTGCTCATAATACAATTTCACATTTATACTTGTAATTGGTTTTAGAGGCAGTAGCACTTCTTCCCAGCTATCATATCTTACACCAACCTGCCACACAAATAAAAGATCAAGGAAGTAAATCCTATATCTGCAGTAGTAGCAATAGTGGTAGAACTGATGATAGTTTGATAAGTCAAAGCTCCAATATTGATAAGATTTCCCTCCTGAGTACAATAATTCAACGTTGCCCTCTCCCTCGTAACTTCACTAAGATGATTTGTCGGTAACAGACGAGCTGAAATAAATTAGTACCACACCTTTGATGGTGCAGTTAACTTTGAAGTGGAAAAGTTGACTCTCCTCTCATTTGTGATTTTCAGAGTCCGCTTCCAACAGTCAAAACTGATATAATCTCATCTAGTTCCATCTCAGTTGGACTATAGTTTGCATAAAAACATAAAGTATCAGGCGGTAAATGGTAGAACATAATGATTACCTCCGGTGAAAAAAGGTACCAATTTGCCTCTGACCATGACTCGATCCTCTTCTGCCTCAGAAAGGTTTGCATAAAACTCTCGTACTATAGTGTTAACCATGACTCATACTATTGTGACCAAAGATCCTCTTCTGACCATGACTCGATCCTCCATCTCATGATTTTTTGAGTTTTATTCGAATTATTAGAATTAATTTAATTTCTGAAGTGTTAATTAATTATAAAATATTTTAAATGTGAAAAATTAAGTTTAATATTTTTATTAAAGCTCTCTAAGGTGAAAGAACCTAGAGAACTAAATTTCACATTTTTATGATTTTTCTTTGAATTATTAGAATTATTTCAGTGAAAATCCATTTTTTGCCTTTTTAAAAAAATTATTTTTAAAATTTAAAATTCAATATCTTCACTTGGAAATTTAGAAAAAATATTCCAATTGCTCCTAAATACTTAGGAAACAATTTAGAATATTTTCATGAATTTTATTAATTTTGTGATTTTTATTTAATTTTTAATTATTTAAATATTAAAATAAGCTTAAAAAATGAAGTTTTTATTTTATTTACAATTTATTCTTAGAGAATCCCTCTGTTTACAGAGAACTACCAAGACCAATTTTTATAATTTCTGAGTTGCACTTTAATTATTAAAAATCATTTTAATGTCAAAATGTTATTTAACTTAAAAAAAATTAATTTGAGTTATCAAATGAACTCCAAATATTTTGAAATTTTTAAGGAGAGTTTTTTAAACTTCAAATTATAGTTGAGATTAAAAACTAAGTCATTTAGATGTTTACATTTCCCAAATTAATTTTCTTTGTGTTTTAGGGATTTTTGAGAGTTTAGTGTTCTTAATGACTTAGCTCATGAAAAATTTTCCAAGGAATTCTTTGGTCACAATAAACCTTCCAAAATTTCTTTGGATTTTCTAAGCAACATGCAAATTATTATGATTAATTTATGCAAGAAATAGACATAAACTTCAAAAATATGGATCTCTATCTAGATAACTTCTCTAACTTTGGAAAAATCAGAGAATGTTCCCCATGACAGATGCAACAACATACTAAAATATCAAGTCATGGTCAATTGTCTACATGCATGGAGAATTAAAAGACTCAAAATAGTATTTAACAAATTAAAAATAAAATATGTATCAAATAAACTTCAAACCATTTTCACATTGTTCTTCTCTATTCACTGAGCACTAGGGTATTTTTATTTTATTTTTGTGATTTTTCTACACCAAGATATGAATTTTTTAAAGTTAGGGAGCATTTTCTGAATTATTTATATCCCTATTTTTCTAAACACGCGGCACCGCGTCAAACGACGGCGGCTCCGAAAAACACGTGGCGCGCCCTGGTTGGACGCCGCCATCCACATAGTCGCTGACTCGACCCGCGCTTTATGAACCACGCTCCCATCCAGTGCAATCAGAGCCCTCCATTTGTTACACGCGCGATCCAACGGCTCCGCATCATCGTTCCTAAATAGAGTGAACCCGTCACCGTAAACCCTAAAACCTTAAGATCTCCCTCATTTCTCAACCAAATGACCTTGGGTTTGATCCTATGGACTCGTCTAAGTGTGAAGAACACATCCATAAGGTAAACATGCTACTAAATCAATTCTAATTAAATGGAGAATCAAAATAGGCCCGGGAAGAAGGGAAGCTTCAATCAGAGGTGATCGACATGTTTGTGGAGGTCCAAGGAGGCTAGAGATTGAGCCTCTGGTTGTGGTGAAAGGTCTAGACCCAAATTCGATCAAGGCCAAATTTGGGTGTTGATCAAAGTCTACTATAGAGGCTCTGTATGAAGGGTATTTGATGAGGCTTCTTCTTCTTTCACTGTGGTGATGGTGTGGGTGAGTTTAATTTGAATTTGTTGCACTGCAAAGGTGTGGTAAAGAATTTCTTATCTCTGACAAGGATTTGAGCTCAAAAATTGAACTCCAATAAGGGGAATTGGGGCAGATGAGTGGTTAATTTACACTGAGGAAGTCTCAAAGAGGCTACGGGAACAATTTAGAGGGGTCTCCTTAAGAAAAATTCAGCACACTCTCCATGGCCATGGAGGTGAAGCTTTATAAAAAAAGGCTTAGGGTGGCTCTGTGGGCCAATGTATGGGTGCAAAGTGTTGCTTATGTGGAGGGCAGAGAGGCTCTAAATTTCAAATGGGATGAGGTGGCCTCTAGGTTTGAATTGGGATTGAGTTTTCGGGTGGTGGCTCATGGTTTTGGCTCCTTTGGAGACTAGGCTAGCCGATAAGGCTAGGGGAGGTGTCCAGGAGGTCAGGTGAGCCAGGGGAATCTGTCACAACAATTTATTTGGGCAGGTGTTTAGTTTTAGCAAAAATCCTTTAAGCTTAAGCAAATTTGGAAGCAAATCCCTTGATTCAGGGAACCTTTGGTCTTTGGCTCATTTGGGTGGTTCCATAGGGTTTAACCTAGTCAATAAGGCCCGAAATTTGGTTGTAGAAGTTTTGCCTTGACCAATTTGACATGGATAGGTCAATTTTGGTGCATGGGTCCTAAGTGGGTCCAAATGACCAAAGCTTGGGTTTGGGCTAAGCTAGCCATGACTTTGAGCCCAATTGATTGATCAACATTGTGAAGATGATTGTAATTAAGATTTTTGGTGAAGGATTGAAGTGATTTTGAGTTCAATTGGAGCATCAATTTGGGAGAATTTTGGAAGTTTGGTCACTTTGGGCATGCTGGGTTAGACTTGGATCTAAATAGGGCTAGGCTTGAGCTAAGTCCAAATTAATTGTTTAAAATGGTCAATAGAAACATCATGAAGAGTTTTCAACATAAATTGGGTGCCAATTTTGGGGCTAAGGCAATCAATTTGGTGGAATTTTGAGACATAGCCAATTGGGGTAAATTTGGGGTTTTTTGGACTTGATTTAAAATTAAATGAAATTGAGGCCTCACTAAGGTCAATTAAAGGTCAAGTTTGATGTGTAGGAATATTATGAAGAGTTTAGGATTCACATTGAGGCAAATTGAGTAGGATATGGGGTCTAATTTGGTGGGATTAAGTCATAGGGCTAAAATTGGGGGTTTGACTTAGATCAAAATTGGACTCAAAGCATGGGCCAATTAAGCTTGAATTTGATTTAAATTGGTCATATGAAAGGTAAATTTGAGTTTAGGAATGAAATTGGGGGAAATTGGGACCAATTTAATGGATATTTGATGTAAATTTTGGGAAATTGGGCCTTTAAAGGCAATTTGTGGTTTTGGTCAAAATGGGTGAATTGGGTCATGTGGTAGTTGAGAAAAATGAGATTAGGAATATTTGGAAGGTTTTGGGAATTTTTTGGGATCTTTTGAAATTTTTAAAATTTTGGGCCAAAGAGGGCGATTTTGGTAAATTTGGCAATTTTTTGATGATTTGGGTAATTTGGATGTCTTCAAAAAGTTTGAAATGATTTTGAACAATTTTGGGTATTTTGGGTAAATTTAGGAATTTTGGCCAAATTTAGGGTTTCAAAGGCACTTAGGCAATTTGGGAGAGTTCAGGGGCAAAAAGCCAAGTTTGGTATTTTTGGTAGAATTGGGGTGCCAACCACCATAAATGAACTATGGACCAATGGAAACCCCTTTTGGGTCCTCTATGTATTGGTCTTAGCTAAACCCTAGCCTAGGGCTTGTAGGTTTAGGGGACCATCTACATGAGTCTCCCAAAAGATCAAGGGACCAAAACTAGGAAATTCTTGGGTTTAGGGTTGTGAGTGATTGTGGGTGAAGGTGAGTGCAAGTGAGTGCCTTAACTCTAGACAACCACCCAGGGTCAAACAATCCTATGGGAACTCTCCTTCTGCTCCCTCATAATGACCCCACTTACTAAGTGCTAGAGGTCAGAACCAATATGTAGAGCCTCAAGTTGAGCAAGGAGGAGTTTAGAATTTCTAATGGTGAGGGTTCTTTTTTTTTTCTAAGAATAGTCAATAGGAAAGTCCTATGGCTAGACCTTAGGCTACTAAAAAGGAAAATCTAAACCTCAACTAAAAGTGAGGTCAAGAAACACATAAAATTCATAAACACTAAAAACAAGATTTAACACTATCAAATAAAAACAACGACTCCTAACAAGAAAACTCTAACACTGAACTTAATTCCATTCTTCATTTGTTGGAAAAAATTCCGGTCTTTCATTAGTCTCTCCTTGGGCATTCAGAATATAGAGTTGATAAAACGGACGGTGGTGACGAGCTCTAATACATTCTTCTTCAATCCATTCCTGCTTAAGATACATCGCCTTATTTGCTTCCTCTATAAAACTAATATAACTAAATTGCATTTTCAATTGCCATCCATTATGCTCTAGATGTGCATTAACTTCATTTACCTTTGTTTCAAGTAAAGCCACGCTAGCCTCAATTTTGTTGATTTTTTCCTCTATTCCTTTAATACTAATGGCTAAGAAATTGTTATACATCTCTTGTGCACTTTGACTAATGAATTTCTTCCTCATAGCCTCTTCCTTTTTCTTCAAATCCAACTCCCATGAATACATTTCCTCAAATAACTTCTAGGCACAAAGTTAACCATTTGGTGGTTATAACTTCTAGAAATTGAATTTAGCACAGGGTTTTTAACCCTCGCGCTTAAGCGCTGAATATTGGTGCTTAAGCGCCCGCACTCAATTTTGCACCAGTCAGCTTAGCATCCAAATACTAATTCTAGCATGTCTAGATCACTAAATAAAGTCTTAAAATCATTGCTAACACATAATAGTCTCAAAAAAACTACCACAAATTTTCTTAATCACACACAAACAACAATTAAAGTAAAAACACACTGATAACTATATGTTCCCTCCCACAGAGCGTTTGGTTTTACGTCGTCAGCCCTGACGTAACCAGTGCTTGTTCTGGTTGACCCAAGATCATACGATCGTTAAATTTATGTTGATCCCCTACAAAATAAGGTTACAGTCTATGACCATTCACTTAAAATACTTTCTCAGATTTAGGATCTTTGATATCCACAACTCCATAAGGATAAACTTTTATCACAACAAATGGGCCCATCCACCTGGACTTAGCTTTTCCTAAAAATAATCTTAACCTTGCATTATATAGCAAAACTTGTTACCCTGGCTGAAAATTTTTGGTAAGAATCCTTTTATCATGCAATATCTTCATCTTTTCTTTGTAAACCTTAACACTCTCATAAGACTCGTTCCTTATCTCTTCAAGCTCATTTAATTGTAATAATCTTTTCTCACCAGCATAATTCAAATTATAATTGAACTCTTTAATCGCCCAATATTCTTTATGCTCAAATTTAACTGGTAAATGACAAGCTTTCCCAAATATTAGCCTCTATGGAGACATTCTTATAGGAGTTCTGTATGCAGTCTTAGAAGCTCACAAAGCATAGTCAAGTTTGACTAACCAATCCATTTTTGTTGGATTCACAGATTTTCCATAATTCTTTTAATTTATTTGTTGGATAATTTAGTCCAACCACTTTTTTGAGGATGATAAAGAGTAGTAATTTTATGGTTTATATGATATTTCTTTATTAACCATTATGGCATTTCTGAAATGACTTCCCCCATCAGTTATGATAACTCTCGGCATCCCAAATATACAAAATATGTTTGTTTTCAAAAATTTTGCAACACTTTGAGCATGACATCGAGGTAAAGAAACAACTTCTATACATTTGGATACATAGTCTACTGCTAACAATATATATAAATTTTTGAAAGATGGTATACCCCATGATCTAATCCCCAAACATCAAATATTTCAACTTCTAGCATATAATTAAGGGGCATCTCATTTCTCCTAGAAATATTGCCTACACTTTGACATCTATCACAAGTTTTGATATAAGCATTAAAATCTCTAAAGATAGTAGACCAATAAAACCCAGATCGTAAACATTTGTATGATATTTTATCAACATCTCTAAAAATTGTAGGCCAATAAAATTCAAATTGTAAAATTTTGTATGTTGTTTTATCAACATTAATATAAGCATTAACATCTCTAAAAATTGTAGGCCAATAGAATCCAGATTATAAAATTTTGTATGTTGTTTTATCAACACTGTCCCCCAGAATTATGACATTTTTGGATAATTTCATAAGTTTCTTCTAATGGTACAACATCTTCGAATGATCAGATCCTTTCCTTGTTTATATAAATATGGGTCATCCAAAAAATAAGGCTTAGCTTCAGAAATAAATTTCAATAATCAGATCCTTTCCTTGTTTATATAAAAATGGGTCATCCCAAAAATAAGTCTTAGCTTTAGATATAGATTGCCTCTTCTATTGGTATGTCATTCCATAAAGTATAATATCACTTATAAGAAAGTTCACGATGTCGGCATATCACGGAACACGCCACTCATTAATATTAAACATTTTTTCATCTAGAAATGTTCAATAATTTCTTTTTCAAAACAGAGTGGTTTGTTTAACTCAAGTCTGGACAAATGATCAACAATTTGATTTTCAGTTCTCTTTCGATCTACTATTGTAAAATCAAATTCTTGCAAAAGAAGAAACCATCTTATAAGTCTAGGTTTAGCATCCTTTTTTTTATCAAGTACTTAATAGCAGAATGATTTGTATGCACTACGCAATGAGTTCCAATTAAATATGATCTAAAATTTTCAAATCGATATACTATTGCTAATAAATCTTTCTCAAATATTGTATAATTAATTTGGGTTTCATTAAGAGTTTTACTAGCATAGTAAATTACTTTGAAAATTTTATCATATCTTTGTTCTAAAACAACTCCAATAGCATAATCACTAGCATTAAACATCAGCTGAAAAGGTTTTTCCCAATCTGATGAAACTATAATCGGTGCAGTGACTAATTTTTCCTATAATAACACAAAAGCTTTTAGGCATTCTTCATCAAAATTGAAAATTACAACTTTCTCCAGTAAATGGCATAAAGGCTAGCAATTTTTTAAAAGTCTTTAATACATCGCCTGTAGAATCCAACATGTCCTAAAAAACTCCTAATTTTCCTTACATTTTTGTTGGATAAGGTAAATTAGCGATCACTTGAATTTTAGTAGGATCTACTTCCATACCATTTTTTGATATTTGAGGTAAATTAGTGATCACTTGAATTTTAGCAGGATCTACTTCCATACCATTTTCTGATATTTGATGTCCTAGTACAATTCCTCTTGCTACCATGAATTGACATTTTTTCCAATTAATGGCTAAATTTGTTTCTTCACAACTCTTAAAAACTTTAGATAAATGTTCTAAACATGAGTCAAATGAAGTTCCAAACACTGAAAAATCATCCATAAAAACTTCAATCCATTTTTCAATTAAATCACAAAAAAATGTCATCATACATCTTTGAAATGTAGCAGGGACATTACATAACCCAAAAGGCATTCTTCTAAAAAGATGTATCATAAGGACTGGTAAAAGTTATTTTCTCTTGATCCTTAGGAGATATTCAAATTTGGTGATAACTGGTATATCCATCCAAAAAATAAAAATATTTATGTCTAGCAAGTCTATCCGACATTTGATCTAGAAAGAATAGTGGAAAATGATCTTTCCTGGTGACAAAAATTAATTTTATATATTCAATGCATATTCTCCACTCTGTGACTTATCTAGTTGATATTAATTCATTATATTCATTCACATTCACAGTCTCCTTTCTTAGGAACGCAGTGAATTGGACTAACCTCTGCACTATCTGAAATAGGGCAGATAATTCCAGCATCTAAGCACTTTAAAATTTCTTTCTTTACAACTTCTTTCATAACAGGATTCAATCTTCTTTGAGGATCAGTCTAGGGTTTGCAGGTCTCCTCCATATGAATCCTATGCATACAAATTAAATGACTGGTTCCCTTAATATCAGTTGTCGTCCATCCAAAGGCTTTCTTAAATTTTTTTAAAATTTTCATCAATATTTTTCTTCTTACATCATTAACTTTGAGGAAATTATAACTGGTAAAGTAGAGGAATCACCAAAAAAAGCATATTATAAATGATCAAGAAGTAATTTCAACTCAAATTCAAGAGGTTTTTCAATATATGGACAAAATGATTTATCTTTTTCCATCGTATCCAAAACTTCAAAACTTTCTCGAACATAGTTTGAATCTTCCTTAAAAAGATCTTAGCATTGATCTAATTCCTCTTCTTGCTCATGTTCCATATCTTTTACTTCAGATTTCTCTTCATAATTAGTTTTGAAATGGCATTCGCTCAGGTATCTTATAACATCCATTCTATAACATTCATCATCTTTACCTTTTCCCAGATATTTTATTGATCTTGAAATATTAAAAGTAACAGTTTGATCATGACGCGTATAGTTATTCCCCTTTCTGCACATCTATCATTGATCTTCCTATGGCTAGGAAATGTCTCCCTAAAATGATAGGTATCTCTTTATCTTCATCCATATCCAGCACAATGAAATCAACAGGAAAGATAAATTAATCCACTTTCACTAAGACATCTTCTATAACTTCTTTAGGGTCCGTTATCAAACGATCCGCTAACTGTAGAGTTACAGTAGTAGGGGTTATTCCTCCTAATCCCAGTCTCTTAAATATTGATAATGGCATAAGGTTAATGCTTTCACCTAAATCACATTAAGCTTTCCATAAAATTTGTCTCCTATTGCACATGGAATTGTAAAGCTACCAGGATCTTTATGCTTTTCAGGAAGCATTTTATGAATTATAGCACTGTACTCCTCACTAAGTGCAACAGTCTCATTATCTTCAAACTTCCTTTTTGTGTTGAGAATATTCTTCATAAACTTATATAGCTCGGCATTTGTTCTAAGGCTTCAACAAATGAAATATTGATTGTAAGCTTCTTAAAAATTTCCAAAAATTTTGAAAATTGCTTATCCAACTTTTATTAATGAAGTCTTTGAGGAAATGGAGGTGGTGGTTTCTCCAAATCAATTTTCAGTGGAGAAATATGTCTTTCAGAATATTTTGATGTGTCCTCTTCAATTTCTTATCTCTCTACTTCAGTTTCTTTTTGAACCCCACCTTCCATCTCTCTTCCGCTTCTAAGTTGAACGACTTTTACTTGCTCTTTATTCTGGTCTTTTGGATTTATTTCAGTATTACTAGGAAGTGTTCCTAAAGATCTATAACTTAATGAATTTGCTATTCGTCCATGTTGATTTTCAATATTTCTAATTGTAGCTCCTTGACTTTGTAACAGATTTCCTATTTGTAACACCACTTCTTCTATAGAAACCTTCTTCTCCCTAAATTGTGGATTTCTGTTAAAACTTGGAGGATAAGTGGATCTATATTTATTATTCAATTAGTTCTTCTAGTTTCCCAATGGGTTTACTTAATTGTTCCCCATTGCTGATTATTACCACCCGTAGTGTTATTCCAATTGAAGTTGGGATGGTTCTTCCAACATTGGTTATAATAATTTGAATATGGGTTATTTTGCTTGTTATTTATGGCATTCAAAGTTTATAATAATGATTGAGAATCTACCATTTGGTTTAATGAATTCTCTTCAACATAGAAATTGGTTGAGAAAAATTCATTCTAAATTGGTCTAACTTCCTTGGGATTGCACCAACTTGATTTGCTAACATAATAAATGCATCAGATTCATGAATACTGGCTACTTTTTTTATATTCACCCTCTTAGAAGGCCATTAAAAATTATTGGTAGCCATTTCTTCAATTAAAGCATAAGCGTCATAAAATGGTTTGACATCAATGAACCACCAACAGCGACATTGATAATAGATCTAAGAGATCCTGCTAATCCATTATTAAAAGTTTGAATTATTAACCAATCTGGTATAACATGGTGTGGACACTTTCTTAATAGTTCTTTAAATCATTCTCAGGCTTCATAATTAGATTCCCCTTCAAACTGATTAAAAGATGTAATATCATTTCTAAGCTTCACAGTTTTTTTATGGTGGAAAAATTTTAGCAAGGAATTTTTGTGCTAAACCACCACAAGTTCTGATAGATCTAGGTGATAACGAATGCAATCACATTATAGCTTTATCTCTCAGTGAGAAAGAAAAATAACCTAATTATTATGGCATCATCTGATACACCATCATATTTAAATGTAGCACACAATTCTACAAAATTGGCAAGATGTAAATTTAGATTTTCAGTTGGTGATCCCACAAACTGATTATTTGATACCATTTGGATAATAATAGGTTTAAGTTCAAATAAATTAGCTACTACAGTAAGTTTTTGAATACTACAATGAAGTTCATCTATAGTAGGGTTGGCATAATCTCGTAAAGGTCTAAATTCTTGATGAATTTCAACATTTTGATCATTTTGGTTTGCCATTTTTATAATTTTTTTAGATTTTTAAAAATTTTTAATTTTTTTCTTTTTTTGATTTTCTTAACAGTTCTCTCTAACTCAGAATCGTTCCTTCAGAACCTGAACTGCGCATACAATAACATAAAATAAAATAAAATAAAACACACAAAAAATAAAATACTATAACAATATATTCTTACAACAACTCTTATAGTTTAAATAAGAATTTCTAAATAGAATTTTAATTTTAATCAATCTTTTCCCCGGTGACGGTGCCAAAAACTTGGCTCCCAACTGTTTATATGCAAAAATATAACAACGTCTTTGATTATCTTTTTCACTTATATGTCCTTACTTTAAAACAGAACAAAAAACTTGATCCTGAAGAAAATAAGAATTTAACTTTTCAATTTATATATATATTGGGATACTACACAAGTATACATATCGTTATCAAGTAACATAGGACTTTCTGATTAAGCCTCGAATATCGAACCCACAGGAATTTTGTAATATGCACTATTGAACAACAAACTTTTTATTTCAAAAAGACAATTACTTAAACTATAAATATTTTAATAGTAATTAAAATTAAAATCTTTTTGGTAATTTTGATACTTTGATAAAACAGTAACAACTTCTGAATATAACTTGAGTTTATGTAAAAGAAAAGCACTTAATATGGAAATATCTTTCTCCTTAAAATGAATAAGTAATAAGTATAGGAATTCTGTTGTGGAAGTATTTAAATTGTGTTGTGCCAAATAGGAATAATATTATTCTTTACCCTTACTAGATATGCTAGAAAAAATATTGGCTAATTTAAAGTTTGAATAGTTTCAAAGACCGGCTAGGCAGGGAAAATACCAGCTGTCACTATAGAGTTCCATTGATTCCCTCCATCTGAGGGCTAACATCTCATATCTAAAACTAAAATAATAAAATTTGAGGGCTTTAGCCTGTCACTCTAAGTTCTCTAACTCTATACCGTTCAAATATTATTTCTATACTTATTCGCACTAAATCATATGAATTGCCTTCTCATTCATATAACCTCATGTGATTCTTTCTAATTTTTGACTGAGACAGTACCATCCCAATTCTTGCATGTTCTCACAACAAATTTTAACATCTAGATGGGCCATATCAATAAGTCAATGAAGTACATGGAATTAAATCATCGAAAGTTCTTCCGACATTAAAGATTAATAGTCTCCACAACTTCCATCCAACACTTTAATTACTTATCCTTTTAAGGGAAAGATAAAGAAAACTACTCAAAATCCATGGAGAAAACAAAACCACACTTTAGTTTAAAAGTAGATACCATTGTCAAACCAACAAGAAGTCTTGATTAAAACCAAAAGTAGTTTAAAAATAAAGGTAAAAACTTATCTCAAATACTTCACCAAACTCTTGAAGTTTCTTTGAATCTCTTCTCTCTTACGACACTCTTAACTCTCACAATAATACTAAAAACCAAAAGAAAAAAGTAAATTTTTGGTGCCTGAAAATCTCTCGAAAAGTTCCTCCACGAACTTCTTCAAGAACCTCTCAGGACTCTCCCTTTTCAAACACACTTCTAAAAGTCTCAACTTTCTTCTTTTATAAATTTCCAAGAGGTGTCTTAGTAACTCTTCAAAATGTGTCCAAATTTGATGTATTCTCCAAGGGATGCCCCCTTTCACAAGTCTTTTAATAATACTTTTGTTTCTAGTGGTCATAACCACCCTCTTTAGCCAATAGGTGTCTCAAATGTCCCTTCAAAATTTGGCAAAATGAATTTACCCATCCAATAACTACCTTTGGCGCTTAAAAGCGATGTCTCTAGTGCTTAAGCACGGCCTTCTCTGTTTCATCGGCGCTCAAGCGCCGGATATGGCGCTTAGGCGCCAAAAATCTTTTACACCATTTTTGCATTTCTTGCTCCAAATTTGATCATTTTTTGTACCTGAAAGAAAAACACACAAATACCTTCCATTAAAACATAATATCTCAAAAATATGTATAAAAATGTGTTTAAAAACACTATACATTTTAGGTGCACCAGCATGTCATTCCATAGGGTATAATATCACTTACAAGAAAGTTCACAATGTCGGCATACCACGGAACACGCCACATTAATATTGAACATTTTTCATCTGGAAAATGTTCATTAATTTTTTTAAAAAAAATTAAGTGGTTTTGCTAACTCCAATCTGGACAACTGATCAGCAATTTGAATTTCAGTCCTCTTCTTATCTATTATTTCAAAGCCAAATTCTTGTAAATGAAGAATTCATCTTATAAGTCTTGGTTTAGCATCCTTCTTTTTTATTAAGTACTTACTAACATAACAATTTATATGCACTACGCAATGAGTTCCAATTAAAATGATCTAAATTTATCAAAAGCATATACTATTGCTAATAACTCTTTTTCATTTGTTGTATAATTAAAATTTATCAAAGGCATATACTATTGCTAATAACTCTTTTTCAGTTGTTGTATAAATAATTTGGGTTTCATTAAGAGTTTTACTAGTATAGTATATTACTTTGAAACTTTTATCATATCTTTTTTCCTAAAACAACTCCAATAGCATAATCACTAGCATCACGCATCAGTTCAAAAGGTTTTCCCTAATCTAGTGAAACTATAATTGGTGTAGTGATTAATTTTTCCTTTAATAAATTAAAAGCTTTTAGGCATTCTTCATCAAAATTCAAAATCACATCTTTCTCCAGTAAATGGCATAAAGGTTTAGAAACTTTTGAAAATTCTTTAATATATCGTCTGTAGAATCCAGCATATCCTAAAAAACTCCTAATTTCTCTTACATTTGTTGGATAAGGTAAATTAGTGATCATTTGAATTTTAGCTAGATCTACTTCCATACAATTTTATGACATTTCATCTCATAATACAATTCCTCCTGCTACCATAAATTGACATTTTGCTAATTCGTGACTAAATTAGTTTCTTCATAGTGCTTAAGAACTTTTGATAAATGTTCTAAACATGAGTCAAATGAAGTTCCAAACACTGAAAAATCATCCATAGACTTCAATCCCTTTTTTAATTAAATCACAGAAAATAATCATCATACATTGACCAAAGGAAATTATGTTAAGATTTTCATACCTATTTTACATTGATTTTGATGATACTGCACTTTAAAGAAAAGTATTTTTGATGTTTTATTGCAGGTATGATGAATTATGATCATTAGAGCAAAAAGATGCAAAAAGGAGCAAATTTGGAGTGAAAAGGACCAAAAGATGAAGATTTGAACTAGGGTGCCGACGGTGAGAATTTCTTGAGACTCAAAATCAAATAATTTAGAAGGCCCGCCGACAGCTCCCTCAAGGCCGCCAACGGGGAGATCGACGGTTATCTCAACAGGTGCATTGAATGTAGACAATTTTTTAAGGGATGCTTAGGCAACTCTTGGGAAAACTCTTCTACAACTTTAAAAGAAAATTTTGGCATAAAATTGGAAGAGAGTTCAAGGAGTTTGAAGATTCGAATAGCGTCCAAGAGTTCCTGTAGTGTGTAGAGAGTTTAATTTAGGGTTAGATTGTGAGGAATTCTTTAAGAGATTGTAAGAGTGGAGAGAAAGTGAGAGATTTCTTCCTCCTTGCCGCTTCAAAGAAGAATTTTGTGTGTTGAAAAGAAAGGAAGAGATTCAGAGGAACTTCAAGGAGTTTGCTTGGGGAGGAATTAGAGATAAGTGTTATTTACTTGTTGTAGTTTGTATGACTTTGCTTTTATATATAAATTTCAAGTTTTGTCGTATCTTCTCCATGAGTTTTGAGTATTTTTCTCTGTTTTTCTCCTTGTCTTGAGATTTTGTGAACTGGTGATTTGAATTGGTTGAGCCATGAAACTGTTAAAGAAGTTGTGATGATCTTTTCATTTTGATCTTAATTTACTTTCAATCTGACCAATTGATTTGTAAAATATGTTGAGTTTTACAACTAAAGTGAAGATTACATCCAAGATTCAGGGAGGTTAAAGCCCTTGGAAGTTGGGTGCAAATAAATAGGGAAATAAAATTATGGGGCGTAGAATTGGAGATTTTAAAGTGACAGACTAAAATCCCCAATTTGGTCCTATCGTTTGGATCCTGAAGTGTAGATGTTAGCCCTCTGGCAAGGGGAACGTGGGAGCTCCGAAGTGAGAGTTGGTATCCTCCCAGTCTAGCCGCAGATTCAGTAACCAAGCATAGGATTAGTCAATGTTCCTTATGCCTAGACCAAAGGGTAAGGAATAGTTATGCTCCTTTTTGGCACAATCCAATTTGAACTGATTCACTTTATCCATTCACTTTAATTTCTTGATAAGGAGAAGAATGTTTTCTTATATATTGAATTTCACATTAGAAACTTTATTAGTAGAATTAGTTATTTAAAAGTTATTAAAATTACATATTTATTTCAATTGTCTATTAGTGAAAGATAAGCAATATAAATTATATTGTTATGATTAAGTATTAATTTTCTAAAATTTTAGTTCGTAGCCTTCAATATTACTCCCTGTGGGATCGATATCTAGGACTCCATTAGAGCCCTGTATTACTTGAGCGATACGTATATTATTACTCCCTGTGGGATTGATATCTAAGACTCCATTAGAGCCCTATATTACTTGAGTGATACGTATTACTCCCTGTGGGATTGATATCTAAGACTCCATTAGAGCCCTATATTACTTGAGTGATACGTATACTTGCATTGATAAGTGTGACTTTACAATTATTGAATATTTTATACATACATCTTTATTTATTACTCCCTGTGGGATTGATATCTAAGACTCCATTAGAGCCCTATATTACTTGAGTGATACGTATACTTGCATTGATAAGTGTGACTTTACCATTATTGAATATTTTATATATACATCTTTATCGAATCTATAACCATTGTTAAGTTTTTGGTGCCATTGTTGAGGAATTAAATCGTCTAGCAGCAGTATTAAATACTTGTATTTTTAAGCATATATAATATAGTTGTCATACATCTTTGAAATGGAGTAGGGGCATTACATAAACCAAAGGACATTCTTCTAAAAGAAAATGTACCATAAAGACTGGTAAAAGTTATTTTCTCTTGATCCTCAAGAGTTATTTGAATTTGATGATAACTAGTATATCCATCCAGAAAACAAAAGTATTCATGTCCAACTAGTCTATTCAGCATTTGATCTAGAAAGGGTAATGGAAAATGATCTTTCCTTGTGGAAAGATTTAATTTTCTATAATCAATGCATATTCGTCATCTTGTGACTTGTCTAATAGGTTTTAATTCATTATGTTCATTCACAGTCACAGTTACTCCTCCTTTCTTAGGAACGCAATGAATTGGACTAACCCATGCACTATCTGAAATAGGGTAGATAATTCCAACATCTAATCACTTTAAAATTTCTTTCTTTACAATTTCTTTCATAAGAGGATTCAATATTCTTTGAGGATCAGCCCTAGGTTTATAGTTCTTTTCCATATGAATTATACGCATACAAATTAGAGGACTGGTTTCTTTAATATCAGTTATTATCCATCCAAAGGCTTCCTTAAAATTTTTGAAAATTTTCATCAATCTTGCTTCTTCTTCCATCATTAACTTTGAGAAAATTATAACTGGTAAAGTGGAGGAATCACCTAAAAAGACATATTATAAATAATCAAGAAGTAATTTCAACTCAAGTTCTCCAGGTTTTTCAATTGATGGACAAAATGATTTATCTTTTTCTATCGTGTCCAAAACTTCGAAACTTTCTCAAACATAGTTTGAATCTTCCTTAAAAAGATCTTCACATTGATCTAATTCCTCTTCTTGCTTGTGTTCCAAATCTCTTACTTCATATTTTTCTTCGTAATTAGTCTTGAAATGGCATTCACTCAGAATATTATAACATCCATTCTATAGCATTCATCATCTTTACCTTTTGCAGGATATTTCATTGATCTTGAAATATTAAAAGTAACAGTCTGATCATTGACGCACATAGTTAATTCCCCTTTATGCACATCTATCATTGCTCTTCCTGTGCCTAGGAAAGGTCTCCCCAAAATGATAGGTATCTCTTTATCATCTCCAACACAATGAAATCAACAGGAAAGATAAATTGATCCACTTTCACTAGGACATCTTCTATAGCTCCTTTAGGGTACGTTATCGAATGATCTGCTAACTGTAAAGTTACAGTAGTTGGGGTTATTTCTGATAATCCCAATCTTTTAAATATTAATAATGGCATAAGGTTAACGCTTGGACCTAAATCACCTAAAGCTTTCCCATAAAATCTGTCTTTTATTGCACATGGAATTGTAAAGCTGCCAGGATCTTTATGCTTTTTAAAAAGCCTTTTTTGAATTATAGCACTGCACTCCTCACTAAGTGAAATAGTCTCATTATCTTCAAACTTCCTTTTCCTGTTGAGAATACCCTTCATAAACTTTACAGATCTTGGCATTTGTTCTAAGGCTTCAGCAAATGGTATAATAATTGTAAGCTTTTTAAAAATTTTCAAAAATTTTGAAAATTGCTTATCCAACTACTATTGACGAAGTCTCTAAGGAAATGGAGGTGATTTTTTTAAATCAATTTTTAGTGGAGAAATAGGTCTTTCAGAATCTTTTGGAGCGTCCTCTTTTGATTCTTCAATTTCTTATCTCTCTGCTTTAGTTTCTTTCTGAACCCTACCTTCCAACTCTCTTCTGCTACTAAGTTGAACGGCTTTTACTTGCTTTTTAATATGATCTTTTGGATTCGTTTCAGTATTACTAGGAAGTGTTTCTTGGGATCTCTTACTTAATGAATTTGAGATTTGTCTAAGTTGATTCTTAATATTTCTAATTGTAGCTCCTTGACTTTGTAACTAATTTTTCGTTTGTAACACCACTTCTTCTATAGACAACTTATTCTCCTTAAATTGTGGATTACTGTTAAAACCTCGAGGATAAGTAGATCTATAATTATTATTCCCTTGGTTGTTCAATTTTCCCAATGGGTTTACCTGATTATTCCCTCATTGTTAACTATTACCACCCGTAGTATTATTCCAATTAAAGTTAGGATGGTTCTTCCAACCTGACTTATAATTATTTGAATATGTATTATCTGCTTGTTATTTATGGCATTTAAAGTTTCTAATGATGCTTGAGAGTCTACCATTTGACCTAATGGATTCTCTTCAGTTATAGAAATTGGTTGAGAAAAATTCATTCTGAATTGGTTTAACTTCCTAGAAATTGTTGTAACTTGATTTGCTAAGATAGTAAATACATCAGATTCATGAATATTGGCTACTTTCTTAGGATTTAATCTCTCAAAAGGCCATTGAAAATTATTGGTAGTCATTTCTTCCATTCAAGCATAAGCGTCATGAAATGGTTTTGACATCAATGTACCACCAACAACGACATCGATAATAGATCTAAGAGATACAGCTAATCAATTATTAAAAGTTTGAATTATTAACCAATCTGGTATAGCATGGTGTGGATATTTTCTTAAAATTTCTTTAAATTGTTCCCAATCATCATAAATAGATTCCCCTTCAAACTGATTAAAAAATGTAATATCATTTCTAAGCTTTGCAGTTTTTTATTGTGGAAAATATTTAGCAAGGAATTTTTATGCTAAATCACCCCAAGTTCTAATAGATCTTGTAACTAACAAATTCAACAATATCATAGCTTTATCCTTCAGTGAGAAAGGAAATAACATAAGTCTTATGACATCATTTGATACACCATCATATTTAAATGTATCGCACAATTCTAAAAAATTAGCAAGATGTAAATATGGATCTTCAATTGGTGATCCCCCAAACTAATTATTTGATATCATTTGGATAATAATAAGTTTAAGTTCAAATGAATTAGCAACTACAGCTGGTTTTTGAATACTACAATGAAGTTCATCTACTGTAGGATTGACATAATCTCGTAAAGGTCTAAATTCTTGATGAATTTCAACATTTTGATCAATTTGGTTTGTCATTTCTATAATTTTTTTAAATTTTTCAAAATTTTTATTTTTTTTTGCTTTTTCTTATTTTCTTAACATTTCTCTCTAATTCAGAATCGTAGGACACTAGTCCTTCAGAACCTGAACTACACATACACTAAAAATAAAATATTATAATAAGATATTCCTATAATAACTCTTAAAGTTTAAATTAGACTTTCTAAACTAGAAATTTGCTTTCAATCAATCTCTCCAGCAACGACGCCAAAAATTTGATCTAGACAGTTTGTATGCAACAATATAACAATGTATGCAATTGTCTTCTTAACTTNTGATATTGATGGGGATGTTAATAGTAGAATTCGAGTTGGTTGGTTGAAGTGGAGGAATGCTTTGAGCCTTTTGTGTGATAGAAAAGTACTGCTAGACTGAAAGAAAAATTTTATAAGACGGTCATGAGACTTGCAATGCTCTATGGAGCTAAATATTGGCCTTTAAAAGAGAAGAATAATAATAAGTTAAGTGTAGCCAAGATGAGAATTTTTAGGTGGATGAGTGGCTTTACACTTAGAGACAAAATGCGAAATGATTATATCCGTGACAGGGTTGTGACAGACAAAATTAGAGAAATTCGTCTTAGATGTTTTGGTCACATTAAACTTCGACCATCTGATTCGAATTGTGTNTGATATTGATGGGGATGTTAATAGTAGAATTCGAGTTGGTTGGTTGAAGTGGAGGAATGCTTTGAGCCTTTTATGTGATAGAAAAGTACTGTTAGACTGAAAGGAAAATTTTATAAGACGGTCATGAGACCTGCAATGCTCTATGGAGCTAAATATTGGCCTTTAAAAGAGAAGAATAATAATAAGTTAAGTGTAGCCAAGATGAGAATTTTTAGGTGGATGAGTGGCTTTACACTTAGAGACAAAATGCGAAATAATTATATCCGTGACAGGGTTGTGACGGACAAAATTAGAAAAAGTCGTCTTAGATGTTTTGGTCACATTAAACTTCGACCATCTGATTCGAATTGTGTTAAGAAAGGCGGAGGTAGACCTAGGAAGACTTGAGCTTATTGTATAAAAAATGATCTTAATTTACTAGAACTAAATAAAAAATATGACACTAAATAGGACGCAATGGAGAAAAAGGATTCATGTAGCCGACCCCACGTAGTGGGATTAAGGCTTTGCTGCTGTTGTTGTTGTATTATGTATATTTATTTGTTTTATTATGTTTTATTTCTTTCTTATATGCTTTATTCTGTTTTATTTCTTTTGTTTTGTTGTTTCTATTGAAAATTAGGTTTAAATACTCATTCTATCAATAATATTATGTTGCTCTATTTCAAATCTCAACAATACAACAATAACAACAACAATGTAACCTTTATCATACTAAGTGGGGTCAGCTACATGAATCCTTTTTCTCCATCGAATCCTATTTAGTGTTATTTCACTGTATTCCAAATCTCAACAATAATTTAAAAAAAAAAAGGTTATAGTTTGAAACTTAAATATTTTCCACCTCTTAATTTTTTGTTTCGCCACCACCTCTTTAAATTTTGATTCTGCCATTGCTTACATAATTGAGAAATGGAGAGATTAACACATCTTTACATTCTACGTCACCCTACTCATCAATAGGATTTCTCTTACTTTGTTCGCAGAAGCTAATAAATGAGATGGGCGTACCGGCAATATTCACTGACTTTTGCGAGGAGGCTGCATTTCTTGCTGCTAGATGCATTTGCAGCGTAACTGGTCATCCTCTATCCATTCCGGTGGGTTCCTTATTTTCAGCTTTTCATTTGTCGATATCTGTCAATCCTTATTTTGTTTAGGACTTATTTGAGATCAACTTTTCTTTTTTACTTTTAGCTTTTTATTTTTATTTTTAATAACATATTCATTTATAGGCCTGTCAAAACGGATCGTTGTTCGCGAACAACTCGTGTTCGGCTCGTTAAGAAGCTCGTGTTCGGCTAGTTAATTTTGTTCGATAAGTTAACGAGCCGAACACGAACTAAGATGTGTTCGTTCGTGTTCGGCTCGTTTTGGCTCGAAATGCTACTATATATATAAACTTGATGTATATAATTGACTACAAAGCTAAAAAGATTTATAAT
>JXCR01056283.1:24431-55699 GCA_002079205.1 Phalaenopsis hybrid cultivar | reverse complement strand
CTTGAAGATTCAGGTGAACCCGTTTCGGCAGCCATTGGTGATGGAGGATCAAGCTCTTTACCTCCCTTGCTACTCCAATTGCTTCATTTTTGGTATGTGATGCTATTTTGTGACACCTCCATATTAACTCTGAAAGGCTACTAACAGACAGAAGTATGAACATATCTATGCATTTGGGTTGGTCTCTCAAATGCTGTAGAACAGAGAAATTGAATTTAATGATGTTAGGATTCATCTCTATGGATGTAAATTAGAATATCCAAAATAAAGTATAAATTATGTATTTTAAAGTATTGTAATTTTATTAGTAACATAAACTATTTGATTTAAGGCAATCTTATTGTGAATTTTAGATTCATTGTTTAGTTGAAGTTTTTCTCAGACGACGAATTCAAAGTAAATATTTTCATGTTTTTACTTATTTTGATGTGAAGTTGAATTTATTTTTTTTAGGTATTTCAATAAGTTTAGCTTTTTATTTTTTTTAAGAAAAATCAAGGAGATGGTTGAAGTTATCAGATTTAATTCCTCTCAAAGAAAATAAAGAAAAATCACCTAGAAGTTTTTCCCCTTAACAAAAAGAAGAAGAGCTTCTGGAACACTCAAAGAACTCTCTTATGTAGCAAACCTTAACCTCCAACCATCTAAAGATATTTCTCCTTGTCCAATGTGGTATATTTATAAAGGTGACGCCACAAAGGTAAGAAATTCATTCTAAATTTGAATTCTACGTCAGACACGAGTGCACTAGGATTAGGTGCATGTGCGCTGCACCTCGGTGAATGGGATGCAGGACTACATATAGGTGGGTGTGGGTGCCTGGTAGCTAGGCTTAGTGGTGCGACAGCTTTAACAAATAGGCAAAGGGGCACTTGAAATCAGCACGACTGCGTTGTCATTCGAGTGTGGGTATGTCGTGCTCTTTGTCTCCTGTGATGGCAGAATTGGGGTTCAACATAGGTGGGCACTGAGCATGTGTTGGCACGCTACTCTCAATGATCTTGCACGAGCACACTACACAGGTGTGTTTGTCTAAATCTCCCTTTTTGTTCCAATTGACCTCCTTTTTTCTCCCGAGCGGCTTAAACCTGTGACCTACACAAATTGAGTAAAATATAATTCTCAAATGTCATAATATCAGAGACATGCAATAACAAGGATAAACCTAACATGAAAATTTTTCACATAATTCAGTCACATCAAATCACCCATATTTATCTATTACTTACCCTCAAATAATCCTATCACTTTCGCTCAAACTTTGGAGAATTAGGTTTGGCAAAATCTTATGGGATGTCCTTGCTTTCAATAATGTAGGGTATTTGGGGTGAGAATCTATTAAGGTTTTGTGACTTCCGTCCTTAATTGGAATTTTTGTTAATCCATAATCACTTCTATCTTTCTTTAATCACATTTTTCTCAAGTTAGATCTTCTCCATTCCACCTAATTTAGTGTGACTACAGGCCTTTTAATTAATCCTAGGTGGTTTTAAAACCTTAATTCTTTTTCAAACAAATGACTAACCCTTAAATTTTTTCTTGGTTCATAAGATCCCCAACTCTCATTAAGAAGATGCTTAATTTATCTAAGACAGGGAGGTGAGCTAGAAACCAGAAATTAAATTGTTTTTTTTCTTAACCTCAAGCTTCTTCTCCAATATATCAATCATTTTCCCTTTTTAAGCAAGCTTTTATTTGGATTACTTTTCTCGCTTTTTTTCTTTTTTTCTTTTTTTTTTCTTTTGTTTTCTATTGTTTTCTTTTGTTTTTCTTTTTCCTTTTCTGAGAGAATTATTACATCTGGTTAAGCAAGAATTTTTTATAATTCCAAGCCTCTAGTTTTCCCTATGTTAGATATTTTAATTAACACTTATTATGAGCTAGACAGATCATATAAATCATTCAAACTCAAATTTAGCCACCGTGTTTGAATTAAGTTTTAGAACTTAAAAACTCTTAGATTAATTAGTCATTTTTATAAGCACACTTTTTCAAATATTTTGAGATATTTGTGTTAAGAGAAAGGGTGATTAGATTTTAATAGTGGTTTATCATTGAAAACTCAAATTCCAACTTATATATGGATTTCACATTACCTTAACAAAATTTAGCTTTCATTATCAAATAATAAGCATAATATCAAATAAATCTGAGCAGAGTGGTAGAATTATTTTTAGGCCACTACATGTATGTCATTCCCTCCCCCAAACTTTTTTTTGCTCTCCCTGACCACATAATAATTTATATAGTATCAATAAGGAATAGTAAAAATAGGAAGTGTTAAAGACATGCATCACTAATAAGAAGCAGCTACACTATTTATATGTGTGTAAGAGTAACCTGAAAACGTGTACAGAATCATCTCATATCAATATAAGTACTCAAAAGTCAATAAACAAAGCAACCAGTAATGGAATCAATACGATAATATTAGCATCAATGTATTACATAATCCAAAAAAAATCCATAAATAAAGGCATCAGTGTCTTAACATGCTACAAACATATATAAGCATAAAAACATCCATAGTCCACCAAACAAATCGCCTCATGAAAAAATACACACAGAAATAGAAATGTAAATAAGCTCTCTCCTCCTTTCTCATTATCATCATCATTTGCCTCTATGGTTGTAGTGTCATACTCAAACATCTAGAATGATGGAGGTGTGGGAATATGACTGACCCTGGTCTAGTTTTCCACTCCTCTCAGTGGTAGAAATCCTGCTTAGCAACAATTATTGATACATGTAGTCATACTGCTGTTAGAGTTGCATGTCAAAATGGTGTGATCTATCGTACAAATAATGCAGCTCCCTGCCTAGGGTTCGATATTAGTGGTGAGAGAGTCAATCTGCTAGGCTAGTGTATTTACAGATCTAGCCGGTCTTATTGAGGACGACTCATATCTGGAGGAACTCTCCCCCCTTGAACTCTCTTCTCTCCTCTCTCTCCCCCTCTATGTCTCTCATCAAATTATTCTTGTAAGAGTAGATATTTGCCTTGATGATTGCCATGATAGTGTTCAACAGCTCCTCCTATTTCCCCAACCATGCCGGTGACGACACACATTGTGTTAACTTGATGCGGGTGCCCCATCCCTGCAGTGGTACCTTCTCTGACAATATGGCCCAGTGAGAGAGTCAGGACCAATCCGATGTCTATTGTCTTTCCTTTCTGAATGTTGTAATTCAGGATAGCTCGATCCTTGGTCACCTTAGTCAAATTTATTTTGGGCATCATCTGTGCACATATGAAATACTGTCAGAACTTTGACTCATCTGTTGTGGTGGAAATAAAGAAATTCATAATTTTCCCCTCACACATACATCACCGGGTTCTATGATTGGTGTTAAAATGATGACTTCCTCAAAATAAGGAGTCGTAAAGATGGAATAGTCACACTCAGGTATGTCTAGCAGATTCATAAGGGTAATTATGGTGGTGGCGTCTTAGCTCACCCATTTACCCCGTATGAAGACCTTATCATTCATGGGTTCTTTTGCTTTTTCAAAGCACTCATGGATGATCAGGACTACAGTTGGGGAAATGGTATAAGAAAATGCTCCCAGCTCCGTTTGACAATAACATCTCTAAAAAATCAGAAACACCCTTTTGGGTATCAACTTCTTCGATGCTAGGAAGTCATTATATCGATTTGATGCATCAAGCTTACAAACTTACTATTATGAAAGGAGGTCTCCTTCCTTCCTTTTATTTTGGGTGCTATAAGCTTAGGATCAAGGACACAAAGGAGATCTCAAGGAGTACGAGCTAAACCAACCACAAAGGGTCGGATGACTACCTCAACAGACAATGAGCACATGATTCCTCCTCTCCTACTAGACCCAATGATCTGGTGGTTTTGTGGTGGTAAGGGCTACCTTTACCTCTTCCGTAGTCTGCTAGGGCATGCACGCAACAAGGAGCCAAAGGGAAAAGTGGAATCATGAAAAAATAGTGAAAATTCCACAGCTGGTCGAACTTAAAGGGACTGGTGTAGGTGCGCTATCGAGCATAGTACGGGTGCCCTAATGCATCGTGACTACGTGCGGGTGCACTATCATAATGCAATTATTCTCAAAGTCCTTAAGGTAGAACTAAGTGGCACCCTGGCGCAGGTGTGAAAGATATATGGCATGGGTATGCCCAACGATAGTACAATTGTGCACATAATGGAGCATGCCGATGCTACTTTCTATGTCTATCGAATAGAGGTGTTTTTGAGAAATCACATGCACACATATGAAGGGTGCATGTGCTCTTATTTAAATTAGGTGTGCTATAATCTATTATGGTGCTGCTAGATCAGAGAGGTCCCGACACGGGTGTGTTAGGGGCTTAGCGTGGGTGTGCTTGTCGAACTATTCTCCCAAATGGTGTTTTTCTTCCTTTCCACCCCACCAACATGGATCANTTAAATTAGGTGTGCTACAATCTATTATGGTGCTGCTAGATCAGAGAGGTCCTGACGCGGGTGTGTTAGGGGCTTAGCGTGGGTGTGCTTGTCGAACTATTCTCGCTAATGGCTTTTTTCTTCCTTTTCACCCCACCAACATGGATCAGCTAGTCTGTAGAGTTCCTGACACATAAGAAAATAACATGCAAAAAAAAAAAAAAGAACTTTAACACATAAATGACATCAAAACGAATCAAAATTTAAATCAAATACTAGTATAACACTTAGGTTGCCTCTCTAGATAGTTCTCGATTTAACGTTCTCAGCCAAACAATGTTATATATACTATCAAGATGATTCCAATAACAAGATCTCCCTAGGACCCTTCCTATCACCTCCTAGGTATAACTTTGATCTCTGGTAATTAAATTTGGAAATATTATTTGTCTTCCCATCCTGAATATATACGACCCCAAATGGATACATCTTTGCGATAGGAATAGTCACGATCATCTAGACTTTGATTTTCTAGAAAATAATTTCAATTGTAAATTGTATAATAAAAAATATTATACAGGTTAAAATTATTTTCTAATCAACTTCTGATAATGCCACTTCATCATCTTCTCCTTATATATTTTGACATTCTCATAGGCTTACTATCTATTTTCATCTTGTTTGTTCAAATGTAATTATCTTTTCTCTTCCACATCTTTGAAGTTATAATTAAATTCTTTAACTGTTTAGAAGGCCTTGTGCTTCAATTATACTGGCAGATGTAGGCTTTTCTAAAGATCAATTTGTAGAGTAACAAACCTATGTACAACTTGAAAGCAGTCCTATAAGCCCACAATGTTTCATCAAGCCTAAGGAATAATTCTTCTAGCTAGGGTTGACCATTTTCTCTAGAATCATCTTAATTTTTTGATTGGAAGCTTGAGCCAATCCACTTATTTATAGGTGGGTTATTATTAACAACCTTATGTTTAATTTCAAACTTTACAATTAATATCTCCATCTTTGTGTTACAAAAATAGATGCCTCCATCACCATTAATCAATCTAGGGGTTCCAAAATAACTAAAATTGTATATTTTTTTAAATTTTAGAACACTTTGACACTCACAATTAGGAAATGTCATGACCTCAATCCACTTGGATACATAGTTTACTACTAATACCAAAATGTAGAGGTTTCTTAAGGAAGTTTTGAAGGGTGGGTTCTATATAGTTTATTCCCCAAACAAAAAAAAACCTCAACTTCCAAAGTGAAATTCAGAGACATTTTATCTCTCTTAGAAATATTGTCTATCCACTAACATATATCACAAGTTTTAACATAATTGTTCACATCCTTAAAAAGGGTGGGTCAGTAAAATCTGCATTGAAACACCTTAGCTACAGTTCTAAATCCTTCTAAATGCCCCCATATTCATAATCGTGAAAAAAACTAATGTTATCATTGACCTTTTACTATGACAAAAATTTGACCCGATCCACAATTACGTAGTTATTTAGTTTCATGACCAAAATCTTGACCCAGTTTCTTTAGTCGGTTGGTGTGCAAAATGGATATGTTATAAAAATTAGAATTTGATTTATATTTCACACACTATGGGTTCTATGCAAGTGCACCTATCATTCAAGTAATATAGGGTTTTTCTTAAAACCCAGAGTATCGATCCCGTGGAGAAGCGAGGTAAAAAATTTCTTAGGCTAAATTCTAGTCTACTACCATCAGGTCTTAGTTTGGAGATTTGATTAAGAGTATTTTTCTAACAACTACTCCTAAATATAAACCTAACTCTAAATATAAACCTAAATAGATCAATTGGTTTGGTGAATTTTGAGATGTAAAAACTACCTTTCTCATGTGATGACTTAGATAAGGTGTAAGAATGAAATGCTTAGAATTTAATGAGGTTAGTGACAATATGAGCAAACCTTGTTTTTACCCTCGTTCGAGTGCACAATGAACGTTGTTAACCTAGAGTTAAGTTCCTAAATTCTTGGTTATTCTAGTTAGGTTCTAGTCTGTCACTCCAGATTACCCATTGTGCCCACAATTTTGGACTAACCAAGCCTTAAGTTCCACACTCTAAATGAAATTGGTAAGATTCTAGCCTGTTATCCTAGAAACTCCAATTTACATGCAATAAATGAATATCTCCCTAACATTGAATTAAATCTATGGACTACTTATCCTTCACCTAAAAGTTCAATGTGGTTTCACTTGATTGAGAATTACACGTCCCTTCTGAATCCTAATGCAATTACATTAAATTTTACCACTACAACATGTCTAATTGTAATATAAATGAAGTTCAAATGAAATATCATCACATTTATGAAATAAGAGCATTTCTAAGAAAATCTAAATTCCTAAACATTTATCCAATTCATTGCAAAAGAAAAGTAAAATTAAAATAATCATAAGCAATAGAAGAATTCCTAGAATTACGTAATAATTTTTGTGCCAACAAGGAACATATGTCTACCTACCCTCTTTTGAGTGTATATGTAAGCTTAGTATTCTATTAGTTTTACACAACTAACATAGATGCGAAGATGTTTAAAAAGCTTTACAACTCTTGGTAAGGAACCCATTCACTTATGTCAATTGTCACCTAGAGCTCCTAATAGAAACATATCATCAAGTAAATTTCCTTTAAAAGTTATCATAGCCAACCGGACAATATTAGTGCACTCAAGTTGTGAAGTCACCACTCTTCCGAGTCTTACTCAACTTACAATAGATTTTAACTTAACCTATGACCAATATGTTATGTCAATGAAGCAACGAAGATATTACTCATCACATAGAAATTAAAATTAGTCTATCATAAAACAAAAATTGTCACTCATGCCACTACTTCATAATAAGAAGAAAGAGTAAGTAAAACTACTCACTAAGCATGGAGAAAACACAACTGAAAACTTCATTTAAATCAAAGCAAATCCACTAGATAAGTGTTTACAACAATTATAAGATAATGAAAAACATATTACTTAACTTTTTCCTTTTGAAAGAAAGATGAGAATCCCTCCAACAAAGTCCTTTATTGATCCATGCAATGCTAATACAATCCCTTACAGATATCTCTCAAAATCCCCTATTCAATCTCTCTAGAAAAGGTAAGAATCTACATTTCCTACACCTCTCTACGATCTTTAGGCATTCCTGGAGATTTTAGGAAATTGAAATGCGAAAAGGTGCCTTTTCAACCGTGAAAATCTGCCTAATAACTCCTTGGGAAGTGTTGTAACTGTTCGTATCCATTTTTGGCACCTAAGCGCAAGAAAGTTGCGCCATAGCACTAGAACTGGCGCCTAGGCACCATGTCTTTTTTGCCCCTTGCTCTAATTGCCTCTTTTAGCTTCACTTTCGCCCCAATTCACTCCAAGTGTTATACATTGCTCTATTTGACACCAAATTGCTCCATTTTCTCCAAAACTTCATCTCTTGTACCTGAAACCAAAAACACGCAAAATATCTTCTATTAATGTGCAATATCATTAAAAATTAGCATAAATTGTATATAAAAAAGTAGCACATTTTTAGGCATGTCATTTCCTCCAAACTTAAAAGTTACTTGTTCTGAAGTAACACTATAACTTTGAAAACCAAATTTGTTGATTTGAGGTAGTGAGTTTCAGTAGAGTTTACTATAATTTTGTCTCAGAAATGTTATAGTATAACTTAGGAGAAATTCTAGCAAATCAATCTAGTACTAGGGTGTAAGGATATCTCAAATTCAACTTATGAATCCTGATTTTCTATTTACTTCAAAAGTCATTGAAACTTGTCAAACTAAAGATTCTTAGAAGTTTAAAAATAGAATTTAAGCACGCTATCGAAACCAATTTGACCAATACATTTTTTTAAAAGAAGATTAAGCTTAGGATTATTTCTAAGTCTTTTCATTTAAAAAGATTCAAGTGAAATCAAATTTTGATTAGGCTTCTCCTCAAGCTTCTCCTCACTTTTTATTTCTAAGATCTTTTTTTCAATCCTTTTTATTTTCATATGAGGATTATTATATCAGGAAAGACTTTTAATAATTTTGAATTTTATTATCCTTTTCCTAAAATTAAAAACTCAGAATTTTCCCTCACTTTCTAAACGTGTAAGTATTAATTTGAAAAATGTTTCAATAAATGCTCAATTCTCAAAAAGTATAAATTTAAGAATCTTAGCTTTTCAAATATTCAACTCTTTTCTACCATAAATAGTAAAATTGTTTTCCTAATGTTTCATACAAAATATCTTAACTCTAGAACCGTTTCTTCACATATGATCTCAACAACTTTTTTTATAACATTCCTAAAATCAAAATTATAGTAACCTAAAAGAAACACCACATACCACAAGTCAGTTTAAAATTGATATCAAATTAAATATAGGCTACTGAGGACAAATAAAGTTAATTTTTAAAAATATTTTTCTTCCCCCTAAACTTTATTTTTAACATGTATAGCATTCAATACTAAAAATATAACCAGAAAGAAAAATCATTGCCCAGAAGTACAATCTACCACAGGTGTCTATCAAAACATTTGCAAATATACTTAGGACATAACAGTGTGTAGTAGAAAGTAAATCTAAACTAAAATATGCTAAAATAAAATTAAAGTAAAGAAAAGTATAACTAACATAGCAAATATCAACATAGAAATATATTGAAGTGTTCCCCAAGTCCTTTATATTGTTGTAACACTTACATAAACACACTTGCTAAATGAGGTCAATCCTTCCTCATCTCATCACACCATCATTCTTTACTTCCAATTATAACGTTTTACATCATTCAATGCAAAACGTGTAAGTATTAGTTTGAAAAATGTTAAAAAATATCAAAATATGAAAATATGAGTTCCTATCTAATTCAGAAATATTGTAAATTTTTCAAATATAAAATTTATTCCTTTTATTATCTTCACTTAGAAAAAATTTTATTAAGAATAATTTTACTTACTATATTATATCCTTATGCTTAAGAGTTTCTCAAGTCTTATACTTTAAAAAGATCAAATGTGGAATCAATTTTTGATTAAGCACTAATCTTCAAGCTTCTCCTTTTTTTTTTCTTTTTCTCTTTCTTCTTTTTCAGACAAGGACTATTATATCTGGATAGAACTTTAATAGTTTTGAATTCCACTTCTCTTTTGCTAAAGTAAAGTCCTGATATAAATCTTTTACTTATAAATATAATAATAATTTTGAAAATTATTTTTAATAAAAGAAATTTAAGTATTAAAAGTAAAAGTCTAAATTTATAAATTTTTCAAAAATACAATTTTTCTTACTAAAAATAGTTACACTATATTTAACATTTTCTACACTAAAAAAATTTAACTGAAAGTTTTTTTCATTAGCATGAATTTTAACTAAATTTTCTTACTCATTTCTATAATCAAATTTTACTTCCCTAATATAAATTCATATACATGATCATTTTTCTTTTCAAATCAAATCCACTTGTAGCACATTTGAGAACAAATAAAATTCAAAATTTGAAAATATTTTTCATTCCCCCTCAAACTTAAATTTTTAACAAGATTAAACAGTTTAGCAGCAGATATATATAAGCAGGAATGAAAATAGAAATAACATGCGTACAAGAATTTTTATACTCTAATTATACAGGTATAATACTAAAAACATGAGTAAAATTTATTTTTGATCAATTTTCTATCATTTTAATTTTAATTCAACATGTAGAGATTCTTTAGACTTCTAAGTAGTGAGTACAAACATAAAAACAAACAAACACACTAACTAGATAAAAGAAAAATGCAGAGTAGCAATTTTCTAAAATTAAAGTTTAAAATTAAAGCTAGCAAGATTTTCAACTTTTCAAAAGACATAGAAATAAGTTCAATCGTAACCAACTAAAACACATTACTCAACACACAACAACAATTACTACCCTAGAATTTAAAACAAACTATTAACAAAACACAAACATCACAATAACAATTAAACAAACAAAAGTCTAACACATCATATAGTCTATCAAGTACGCAAACTCAAATGTCTCAAGTTCACACCACGTAGTCTATCACATATTACAAATATAAAAATAACTTAGTCCTCCTCCTCATCATCTGAATCATCGCTGTTCCAGACATTTGTAGGCACATAATCAGGGTATCTTGGATATGAAGGAAATTTCACTCCTAAATGGTCCTATAACACTTAGATGAATATTTTACTCTTCTTTAACTCTCGTCTCTCTCAAAATTCTCCAATATAACTAATTCGATTCGAGGCTAAAATAACACAAATTTTCACACAAAAAACACATATTTATTTATGAACTATTACAAGAAACATTCAACACATAATTCTCTTTCCAAAGAGTCTCGAATGAGAAAATTTTCCTAAATACAAACACTAAACAAACATACTCAATTAAACACATAAAAGACATAAACAATAAAAACAAGATTCAACACTAACACATAAAAACAACGACTCCTAACAAACAAACTCTAACACTGTACTTAATTTCTTCATTTGTTGGAACAAATTCTTATCTTTCATTAGTCTCTCCTTGGGCATCGGAATATAGAGTTGATAAAATAAACGGTGGTGACGAGCTCTGATACAATCTTCTTCAATCCCTTTCTGCTTAAGATACATCGTCTTATCCGCTTCTATATAACTAGTATGACTAAATTGCATTTTCAATTGCCATCCAATATGCTCTAGAGGTGCATTAACTTCATTACCTTTATTTCAAGTAAAGCTACACTAGTCTCAATTTTGTTGATTTTTTCCGCTATTCTTTCAATACTAACGGCTAAGAAACAGTTATGCATCTTTTGTGCACTATGACTAATGACTTTCTTCCTCATGACCTCTTCCTTTTTCTTTAAATCCATCTCTCATGAAGACATTTTCTCAAAATCTCTCTTTCTCTTAGAATTTTAGGGCTAAAAATGATTTTTGGGTGAAATTCCATCACAAAATCCTTCTATTTATAGGCATGATTCCTTCCAATAACTTCTAGACACGTCCTAAAACTGTCATGACACGTTTAAGTTAACCAATTGGCGGTTATAGCTTCTAGAAATTTAATTTTGCACATGGTTTTTAACATCCGTGCTTAAGTGTCGAATATTGGCGCTTAAGTGTCGAATATTGGCGCTTAAGCGCCAGTGCTCACTTTTGCACCAGTCAACTTAACGTCCAAATTCTCATTCTAGCATGTCTAGATTATTAAATAAAGTCTCAAAATCAATACTAACACATAATAGTCTCGGAAATACTACCCTAAATTTTCTTAATCACACACAAACAACAATTAAAGCAAAAACACACTGATAACTATGGGTTGCCTCCCACAAAACACTTGGGTTTACGTCGTCAGCCCAACGTAACCAGTGCTTATTCTAGTTGACCCAACATCATTCGATCATTAAATTTACGTTGATCCCCTACAAAATAAGATTTCAGTCTATGACAATTCACTTTAAATACTTTCTCAGTTTTAAGATCTTTGATATCCACAGCTCCATAAGGATAAACTTTCATCACAACAAATGGGCCCATCCACCTGGACTTAAGTTTGCTTGGAAATAATCTTAACACTGTATTATATAACAAAACTTATTGCCCTGACTGAAAATTTTTAGTAAGGATCTTTCGATCATGCCACATCTTCATATTTTCTTTATAAATCTTAACACTCTCATAAGACTCATTCCTTATCTCTTCAAACTCATTAATTATAATAATCTTTTCTTACCAGTATCTTTCAAATTATAATTGAACTCTTTAATCATCCAATTTGCTTTATGCTTAAATTCAGCTGGTAAATTATAAGCTTTCCCAAATATTAGCCTATATGAGGACATTCCTATAAGAGTTCTGTATGTAATCCTATAAGCCTACAAAGCATAGTCAAGTTTGACCGACCAATCCTTTTTTTTTTTTTGGATTCACTGATTTTTCCTTTTTTTTTAATTTTTCGATTGGATAATTCAGTCAAACCACTTGCCTGAGTATGATAAACAGTAGCAATTCTATGATTTATATGATATTTATTTAATAATTTCTCCATTATAGCATTTCTGAAATAGCTTCCTCATCAGTTATGAAAACTCTCGGCATCCCAAATCTACAAAAAATGTTCATTTTCAAAAATTTTGCGACACTTTGAACATCATATCGAGGTGAAGCGACAGTTTCTATCCATTTGGATAGATAGTCCACTGCTAGCAGTATATATAAATTTCTGAAAGATGGTATAAATTGTCCAATGAAATCTAATCTCCAAGCATCAAATATTTCAACTTCTAGCATATAATTGAGTGACATCTCATTTCTCCTAGAAATATTTCCTACACGTTGACATCCATCACAAGTTTTAATATAAGCATTAACATCTCTAAAGATTGTAGACCAATAAAATCCAGATTTTAAAATTTTGTATGTTGTTTTATCAACACCAAAATGTTCTCCAAAATCATAATTATGACATTTTTGGATAATTTCATAAGTTTCTTCTAAAGGTACACATCCTCGAATAATCAGATCATTTTGTTGTTTTTATAACAACGGGTCATCCAAAAAATACGACCTAGCTTCAGATATAAATTTCCTCTTATGTTGATATGTCATTCTATAGGATATAATATAACGTACAAGAAAGTTCACAATGTCGGCATATCACGAAACACACCACTCATTAATATTGATTAATTTTTCATCTGGGATATGTTCATTAATTTCTTTTTCAAAACAGAGTGATTTTTCTAACTCAAGTATGGACAAATGATCAGCAATTTAATTTTTAGTCCCCTTCTGATCTACTATTTCCAAGTTAAATTCTTGCAAAAGAAGAATCCATCTTATAAGTCTTGGTTTAACATCATTCTTTTTCATTAAGTACTTAATAGCAGAATGTTCTGTATGCACTATGCAATGAGTTCCAATCAAATATGATCTATATTTATCAAAGACATATATTATTGCTAATAACTCTTTTTTAGTTATTATATAATTAATTTAAGTTTCATTAAGAGTTTACTAGCATAGTAAATTACTTTGAAAATTTTATCATAACTTTGTCCTAAAACAACTCCAATAGTATAATCACTAGCATCACACATCAGTTCAAAAGATTTTCCCCAATCTCGTTAAACTATAATTGGTGCTATGACTAATTATTCTTTTAATAACTCAAAAGCTTTTAGGCACTCTTCATCAAGATTGAAAATTGCATCTTTCTCCAGTAAATGACATAAAGGCTTAGCAATTTTTGAAAACTCTTTAATATATCATCTGTAGAATTCAAGATGTTCTAAAAAACTTCTAATTCCCCTTACATTTGTTAGATAAGGTAAATTAATGATCACTTGAATTTTAGCTGAATCTACTTCCACATCATTTTCTGATATTTGATGTTTCAATACAATTCCTCCTTGTACCATAAATTAGCTTTTTCCCAATTAAGGACTAAATTTGTTTCTTCACAGTGCTTAAGAACTTTAGATAAATGTTTTAAGTATTTTCTGATATTTGATGTCCTAATACAATTCCTCCTGCTACCATAAATTGGCATTTTTTTATTTCTTCACAGTGCTTAAGAACTTTAGATAAATGTTCTAAACATGAGTCAAATGAAGTTCCAAATCACTGAAAAGAAATGAAGTTCCAAACACTGAAAAGTCATCCATGAATACTTCAATCCCTTTTTCAATTAAATTCTAAATTTGTTTCTTCACAGCGCTTAAGAACTTTAGATAAATGATCTAAACATGAGTCAAATGATTTCCAAATCACTGAAAAGGTTCTAGACATGAGTCAAATGAAGTTCCAAACACTGAAAAATCATCCATAAAGACTTCAATCTTTTTTTCAATTAAATCACAAAAAATTGCCATCATACATCGTTGAAATGTGGCAGGGGCATTATATAAACCAAAGGGCATTCTTCTAAAAGCAAATGTACCATAAAGACCGGTACAAGTTGTTTTCTCTTGATCTTCAGGTGTTTTTTGTATCTGGTGATAACCAGTATATCCATCTAGAAAATAAAAGTATTTATGCCCAACTAGTCTATCCAGCATTTGATCTTGAAAGGGTAGTGGAAAATAGTCTTCCATAGTGACAAGATTTAGTTTTCTATAATCAATGCATATTCGCCACCTTGTGACTTGTCTAGTAGGTGTTAACTCATTATGTTCATTTACAGTTACAGTTACTACTCCTTTCTTAGGAACGTAGTGAATTGGACTAACCCATGCACTATCTGAAATAGGGTAGATAATTCCAGCATCTAGCCACTTTAAAATGTCTTTCTTTACAACTTCTTTCATAACAAGATTCAATCTCCTTTAAGGATCAGTCCCTGGGTTTGCAGTTTTCTTCCATATGAATTTTATGCATACAAATTAAAGGACTGATTCCTTTAATATCAGCAATTATCCATCCAAAGGCTTTCTTAAAATTTTTCAAAATTTTCATCAATCTTTCTTCTTCTTCCATGGTTAACTTTGAGGAAATTATAACTGGTAAAGTAGAGGAATCACCTAAAAAGACATATTTTAAATGATCAGGAAGTAACTTCAACTCAAGTTCTAGAGGTTTTTCTATTGATGGACAAAATGATTTATCTTTTTCTATTGTGTACAAAATTTCAAAACTTTCTCGAACATAGTTTGAATCTTCTTTATAAAGATCTTCACATTGATTGAATTCCTCTTCTTGCTCGTGTTCCAAATCTTTTACTTCAGATTTTTCTTTATAATTAGTTTTGAAATGACATTCAATCTGGTATCTTATAACATCCATTCTATAACATTCATCGTTTTTTACCTTTTGTAGGATATTTCATTGATCTTGAAATGTTAGAAGTAACAGTTTGATCATTGACGTGCATAATTAATTCCTCTTTCTGCACAACTATAATTGCTCTTCCTGTGGCTAGAAAAGATCTCCCCAAAATGATAGGTATCTGACAGTGACTTTATATATGCAATAAAATATAAGATAAATATGGACGTATTAAATATTCAATAATTGTAAAGTCACACTTTTCAACGCAAGTATTCGTATCGCTCAAGTAATATAGGACTCTAATGGAGTTTTAGATATCAATCCCACAGGGAGTAGTTTAGAATTACAGACTAAGACTTTAGAAAAACAATACTTTAATCACAACAACGACGTTCAGTTTGCTTATCTCTCACTAATAGATAATTGAAATAAATAGATAATTTTAATAACTAATAAATAACTAATNTCTGTCACTCTAAAATCTCCAATTCTACGCCCGATAATATTATTTCCCTATTTATTTGCACCCAACTTCCAAGGGTTTTGACCTCTCTGAATCTTAGATGTAGTTTCCCTATTTATTTGCACCCAACTTCCAAGGGCTTTGACCTCCCAGAATCTTGAGATGTAATCTTCACTTTAGTTGTAAAACTCAACATATTTTAACAGATCAATTGACCAGATTGTGTAATCTTCACTTTAGTTGTAAAACTCAACATATTTTAACAAATTAATTGGCCAGATTGGTAATCTTCACTTTAGTTGTAAAACTCAACATATTTTAACAAATCAATTGGCCAGATTGAAAATAAATTAAGATCGAAATCAATTGGCCAGATTGAAAGAACTTCCAAGGGCTTTGACCGCCTTGAATCTTGGATGTAATCTTCACTTTAGTTGTAAAACTCAACATAACTTAACAAATTAATTGCCCAGATTGAAAGTAAATTAAGATCGAAGTGAAAAGATCATCACAATTTCTTACCTCTCTGAATCTTGGATGTAATCTTCACTTTAGTTGTAAAACTCAACATATTTCAACAAAACCTGAATCTTGGATGTAATCTTCACTTTAATTGTAAAAGTCAACATATTTTAACAAATCAATTACTGAATCTTGGATGTAATCTTCACTTTAGTTGTAAAACTCAACATATTTTAAGAATTCAATTACCTCCCTGAATCTTGGATGTAATCTTCAATTTAATTGTAAAATTCAACATATTTTAACAAATTAATTGGGTGAATCTTGGATGTAATCTTTTTTAAAACTCAACATATTTTAACAAATCAATTGGCTAGATTGAATATCATATTTGCACCCAACTTTCAAGGGCTTTGACCTCCCTGAATCTTGGATGTATCTTCCAAGGGCTTTGACCGCCTTGAATCTTGGATGTAATCTTCACTTTAGTTGTAAAACTCAACATAACTTAACAAATTAATTGCCCAGATTGAAAGTAAATTAAGATCGAAGTGAAAAGATCATCACAATTTCTTACCTCTCTGAATCTTGGATGTAATCTTCACTTTAGTTGTAAAACTCAACATATTTCAACAAAACCTGAATCTTGGATGTAATCTTCACTTTAATTGTAAAAGTCAACATATTTTAACAAATCAATTACTGAATCTTGGATGTAATCTTCACTTTAGTTGTAAAACTCAACATATTTTAAGAATTCAATTACCTCCCTGAATCTTGGATGTAATCTTCAATTTAATTGTAAAATTCAACATATTTTAACAAATTAATTGGGTGAATCTTGGATGTAATCTTTTTTAAAACTCAACATATTTTAACAAATCAATTGGCTAGATTGAAAGATCTTCACTTTAGTTGTAAAACTCAACATATTTTAACAAATCAATTGGTCAGATTGAAAGAATTAAGATCAAAGTGAAAAGATCATCACAATTTCTTAAACATTTTCATGGCTTCACCAATTAAGATCGAAGTGAAAAGATCATCACAATTTCTTAAACATTTTCATGGTTTCACCAATTCAAATTAACATTTCACAAATCTCTAGACAAGGAGAAAGACAGAGAAAACTACTCATAATTCATGGGGAAAATACAACAAAACTCGGAATTCATATATAAAATTAAAGTCATGAAAACTACAACAATAAATAAACTTATCTCTAATTTCTCCCCAAGAACACTCCTTAAAGTTCCTCTGAATCTCTTCCTTTCTTTACAACACACAAAACTACAACAAGTAAATAACTTATCTCTAATTTCTCCCCAAGAACACTCCTCGAAGTTCCTGACTACAACAAGTAAATAACTTATCTCTAAATTCTCCCCAAGAACACTCCTCGAAGTTCCTCTTAAACTCATGGAGAAGATACGACAAAACTTAGAACTTATATATAAAAGCAAAGTTATACAAACTTATCTCATGGGGAACACACAACAAAACTCGGAATTCATATATAAAATCAAAGTCATACAAACTACAATAGTAAATAACTTATCTCTAATTTCTCCCCAAGAACACTCCTCGAAGTTCCTCTGAATCTCTTTTTTTATTTACAGCACACAAAATTCCTTTTTGAAGTAGCAAGGAGGAAGAAATCTCTCACTTTTTCTCTACTCTTACAATCTCTCAAAGAAATCCTCACAATATTGGAACTCTAGTAAATTCTCTATACACTAATGGAACCTTTCTAACATCCAGGACCTCTAGACTCTCTCAATTTTCAGCCAAAATGTTCTTTTAAAGTTGTGGATGAGCTTTCCCAAGAGTTGCCTAAGCATCCCTTCAAAATTTGGCCTTATCCAAAGCTTGAGTAGGCATAACCGTCGATCTCGCCGTTGGAGTCCTCGAGGGCGCCGTCGGCGGGCTTCTGAAGGATTTTGTCCTGTAGTCTCGGGAAAAACTCACCGTCGGCGTGGTCGAGGGCGCCGTCGGCAGCCTAGTTCAAATCAAATCTCCACATTTTGGTCCTTTTCCCTCCAAATTCGCTCATTTTTGTATTTTTTTGCTCTAATGACCCTAATTCATCATTCCTGCAACAAAACATCAAAAATATCTTTCTTTAAAGAGCAATATCATTAAAAACAGTGTAAAATATGTATGAAAATCTCAACATATTTTTCGTTGGTCATTATCTCTTTATCTTCCTACATATCCTACACGATGAAATTAACAGGAAAGATAAATTGATTCACTTTCACTAGGACATCTTCTATAACTCATTTAGGGTACGTTATTGAACAATCTGCTAACTACAAAGTTACACTAGTAGTGGTTATTTCTCCTAATCCCAAATCTCTTAAATATTGATAATGGCATAAGGTTAATGCTTGCACCTAAATCACATAAAGCTTTCCCATAAATTTGTCTCATATTGCTCATGGAATCGTAAGCTACCAAGATCTTTAAGCTTTTTAGGAAGCTTTTTCTGAATAATTGTACTGCACTCCTCACTAAGTACAACAGTCTTATTATTTACAAACTTCCTTTTCCTGTTGAGAATAACCTTCATAAATTTTACACAGCTTGACATTTGTTCTAAGGCTTTAGCAAATAGAATATTAATTGTAAGATTCTTAAATATTTCCATAAATTTTGAAAATTTCTTATCCAACTTCTGTTGACGAAGTCTCTGAGGAAATAGAGGTGGTGGTTTTTCCAAATCAATTTTCAGCGAAGAAATATGTCTTTTAGAATCTTTTGGAGCGTCTTCTTTTGATTCTTCAATTTCTTCTCTCTCTACTTCAGTTTTTTTTTGAACCCTACCTTCCAACTCTCTTCCGCTTCTAAGTTAAACGACTTTTACGTGCTCTTTATCCTGGTCTTTCAGATTTGTTTCAGTATTACTAGGAAGCGTTCCTTGGGATCTATTACGTAATGAATTTGCGATTTATCCATGTTGATTCTCAATATTCTTATATGTAGCTCCTTGACTTTATAACTGATTTTCCATTTGTAACACCACTTCTTCTATAGACAACTTTTTTTCCTTAAATTGTGGATTAGTGTTGAAACCTGGAGGATAAGTAAATCTATAAGTATTATTCCCTTGGTTGTTCTAGTTTCCCAATGAGTTTACTCGATTGTTCCCCCCATTGCTGATTATTACCATATGTAGTATTATTCCAATTGAAGTTGGGATGATTCTTCCAACATGGGTTATAATAATTTGAATATGGGTTATTCTGCTTGTTATTTATAACATTCAAAGTTTTCTAATGATGCTTGAGAATCTATCATTTTGCCTAATGAATTCTCTTCAATCATAGAAATTGGTTGAGAAAAATTTATTCCAAATTAATCCAACTTCCTTGAAATTCAGCAACTTGATTTGCTAACATAGTAAATGCATCAGATTCATGAATATTGGCTACTTTCTTAAGATTTATCCTCTCAGACAGTCATTGAAAATTATTGGTAGTCATTTCTTCAATTAAAAGCACAAGCGTCATGAAATGGTTTTGACATCAATGAACCACCTTCAGCAGCATCGATAATAATCTAAGTGACCCAGCTAATCCATTATAAAAAGTTTGAATTATTAACTAATCTGGTATAACATGGTGTGGACACTTTCTTAAGAGTTCGTCAAATCGTTCCCATGTTTCATAAATAGATACCCCAAACTGATTATTTGATACAATTTGGATAATAGCAGGTTTAAGTTCAAATGAATTAGCCACTACAGTAGGTTTTTGAATACTGCAATGAAGTTCATCTACCATAGAGTTAGAAAAATCTTGTAAATGCCTAATTTCTTGATGAATTTCAACATTTTGATTATTTTGATCTGTCATTTCTGTAATTATTTTAGATTTTTCAAAATTTTTAATTTTTTTGTTTTTTCTGATTTTCTTAACAGTTCTCTCTAATTCAGAATCGTAGGGCACTAGTCCTTCAAAACCTGAACTACGCATACATAAAAATAAAATAAAATAAACTAATACACAAACAAAAATAAAATACTATAATAAGATATTTCTGTAATAACCCTTAAAGTTTAAATAAGACTTTCTAAAATAGATATGTTTTTCAATCAATTCAATCAATCTTCCCGACAACAGCGCCAAAAATTTGATCCCGACTGTTTATATGCAATAATATAACAATATATTTGATTATATTTTTCAGTTATTTTTCCTTACTTTGCAACTTTACCAAAAGTTTAATCTTGGAGAAATAAGAATTCAACTTTTTAACTTAATATATATTGAGATACTACGCAAGTATACGTATCGTTATCAAGTAATATATGACTTTTTGATTAAGCCCCAACTATCGAACCCACATGGAGAATTCACAATATGCACTTTTAAATAACAAACTTTCTATTTCAAAATGACAATTACTTAAACTAAAAATGTTTTTACAATAATTAAAATTAATTTCTTTTTGGTATTTTTGATATTTTGACAAAACAAAAATAACTTCTAAATATAACTTGAGTTTATGTAAAAGAAATGCATTGAATATAAAATATCTTTCTTCTTAACATGAATCAATAATAAGTATAGGAATTCTGTTGTGAAAGTATTCAAATTGTGTTATCTCAAATAGGAGCAATATTATTCTTTACTCTTACTAGAGATGCTATAAAAAACATTGACTAATTTAAAGTTTGAATAATCTGAAGACCGGCTAAGCAGGGAAGATACTAGCTCTCACTCTAGAATTCCCTTGATTCCCTCCACAAGAGGGATAACATCTCGTATCAGAACCTAAAATAATAAAAGTTGGGGGGCTTTAGCCTGTCACTCTAAAGTCTTCTAACTGTACACCCTTCAATAATTATTTCTCGTTTTATTTGCACTAAACCATATGAATTACATTCTCATTCATACAACCTCATGTGATTCTTTCTAATTGTTGACTGAGACAATACTATCACAATTCTTACATGTTCTCACAACAAATTTTAAGTTCTAGATGGGTCACAACAAGAATTAAATGAAGTTCATGGAATTAAATCATCACAACTTCTTCCAAAATTAAAGATTAATACTTTCCTTAACGTCTATCCAACACTTTAATTACTTGTCATTTTAAGGAGAAAGATAAAGAAAACTACTCAGAATCCATGGAGAAAATAAAACCACACTTTAATTTAAAAGTAGAAATCATTGCCAAATCAACAAGAAGTCTCGATTAAAACCAAAAGTAGTTTAAAATCAAATATAAAACTTATCTTAAATCCTCCACCAAACTCTGGAAGTTTCTTTGAATCTCTTCTCTCTTACAACACTCTTTATTCTCACAATAAAACTTAAAATAAAAGGATAAAAGTAAATTTGTGGTGCCTAAAAATCTCTTCAAAAGTCTCTCCACGAACTCTTTCAAGAACTTCTCAGGACTCCCCTTTTTTTTTCTCTCAACTTCCTTCTTTGATAATTTTCCAAGAGGTGCCTTAGTATCTCTTCAAAATGAGTTCTGATTCGATGTATTTTCCAAGAGATGCCTCCTTTCACAAGTCTTTTAACCATATTTTTGTTTCTAGTGGTCATAACAACCCTCTTTAGCCAATAGTTGCCTCAAATGTCCCTTCAAAATTCAGCAAAATGAATTAACCCATCAAATAACTACCTGTGACGCTTAAGCATGGGGCCTCTGCCGCTTAGGCATGACCCTCTTTATTTCACCGGCGCTTAAGCGTCGGATCTGACGCTTAGACGCCAAAACACTTTTGCACCATTTTTGCATTTTTGCTCAAAATTTGATCCTTTTTCACTCCTTTTAAGGTTTTGTACCTTTTTACTTGTACCTGAAAGAAAAACACACAAATACCTTCCATTAAAGCGCAATATCTCAAAATAAGGTATGAAAATGTGTCTAAAAATACTATATATTTTAAGTGTATCAGTGACATTTCAATAGAAGCCTTATAGGCAGCTTTATATGCCCATAATGCAATATCTAATCTAGTAAGCCAATCTAATTTATAAGGATTTACAATTTTTTCTAAAATTTGTTTTATTTTACGATTTGATATTTCTGCTAGACCGCTAGTATGGGGATGATAAGTGGTAGAAAATCTATGCATAAAATTCTATTTTCTAATCAATTTCTCGATCCTCTTATTCCTAAAATGGTGTCCTCCATCCATAAAAATCACTCTCGGCATTCCATATCTTCTAAAAATATTTTTATTTTAAAACTTTAAAACACTTCGAGCATCACATGTTGGTACAACAATAGCTTTAATTCAATTAGACATATAATCAACAACAAACAATATATATATATATATATATATATAAACTTCCAAATGAAAGCATGAATGGTGCCATAAATTTATTCCCCACACATCAAAAATTTCAACTTCCAATGTGTAATTCAGAGGCATGTCATTTCTTCTAGAAATATTTCGTACTCGCTGACATCGATCACATGTCTAAAATGAGTAGGCCAATAAAATCCAGCTTTCAAAATATTTGTGTAGTTATACTAGTTCCAAAATGTCCTCCAAATTGAGAATCATGACACTGTTCAATTTCTTCGTAAGGCACACACCTTCTAATGATCAAATCTTCACACTGTTTATATAAATGTGGGTCATCCTAAAAATAGAATCTTGAATCATGAATAAATTTCCTTAATTGTTGATTCCTTACATCTGGTGGTAGAATATCACTCACAATATAATTTACTATATCGACATACTACGACATATTCTTTATATCAATATTATACAATTTTTCATCAGGGAAAGTTTTTAAATTTTCATTTGCAAAATCAGTTAATATTTCTTGTTCTAGTCTAGACAAATGATCAGCTATTTGATTATCAGTTCCCTTTCTATCTACTATCACAAAATCAAACATAAGTATCCTTATAATTAATCTCGGTTTAGCATCCTTCTTTTGCTTCAAATATTTGATAGCAGAATGGCCTGTATGAACTATACATTTAGCTCCAATTAACTAAGGTCTAAACTTATCAAAGATATAAACAATAGCTAATAACTCTCTTTCACTAGTGGTGTAATTAATTTGAGCATCATTTAGAGTTTTAACATCATGATATATTACTTTAAAAGCTTTATTGCATTTGTCCTAAAATTGATCTAATAGCATGATCACTAGCGTCCCACATTACTTCAAATGGTTTCTCCCAATAAGGTGGAACTATTATAGGAACAGTGATTAATTTTTCTTTCAATAGTTCAAATGATTTTATGCATTCCTCATTAAAACTAAATTTCATATCCTTGTTTAAAAGTTGGCATAATGGCTTAGTAATTTTTGAAAAATTTTTTATATAACGCCTGTAGAAATGAGCATGTCCTGGAAAACTTCTTACCCCTCTAACCGTAGTAGGAGATGGTAATTTTGCAATAACTTAAATTTTTTCTTGATCTACTTCCATGTCATTTTCAAAAATTTTATGCCCAAGTACAATTCCTCCTGCAACCATAAATTGATATTTTTCCCAATTTAGTACTTAGTTGGTTTTTTCACATATTTTCAGAACTTTTCTAAATTATTTAAACATAATTCAAATAAAGTTCCAAATACAGAAAAATCATCCATAAATACTTCCATTCCACGCTGAATTAAATTACAAAAAATTGATATCATACATATTTGAAAAGTCGCAGGTGTGTTACATAGTCTAGAAGGCATTCTATGAAAAAGAAAATGTTTTATAAGGGCTTGTAAATGTTGTTTTCTCTTGATCCTCATGAGCAATCAAAATTATATGATACCCGATATATCCATCTAGAAAGCAGTAATACTTTTTTTCCAGCCAATCTATCCAACATTTAGTCTAGAAATGACAAAGAAAAATGATCTTTTTTGGTGGTCATATTTAATTTTCTATAGTCTATACAGATTCACCAGCTAGTAACTTGTCTTATTGGAATTAATTTATTTTTCTCATTTACTTCAACTATCACTCCTCCTTTTATTGGAACACACTGAATCGAACTTAATCAATCACTTTCTAAAATAACATATATAATTTCAGCATTTAACCATTTTATGATTTCTTTTTATAACAACTTCTTTCATTATCAGGTTTAATCTCCTCTGAGGATCAACTTTAGGTTTGTATTGTTCATTTAATAGAATACCGTGCACATGAATTGAAAGACTGATTCCTTTAATATATGCTAAAGTCCACCCAAAGGCCTTCTTATATCTTTTCAACATTTCTACTAATTTTTGTTCTTGAATTTTTGTTAAATTAGAAGATATAATAACCGACAATGTACATGAATCTCCTAAAAACACATTTTTTCTTAAATGATCAGGTAATACTTTCAGTTCAAATTCAAGTGATTTAATACTTGAAGGAATGAGATTTTTATTATCATTTTCCACAAGGTCTAAAATTTCAAATTTTTCCTAAACATAATCTAAATTCTCTTCTTTTATTTCATTCTACTTCTCAAAATTCTCTTCTTACCTTAATTTTTCATCAAACATTCCCTTAAATCGCTCATTACTTAGTTAATCAGTAATTTCCATTCTAAAACATTCATTATTTTTTTCTATCGCAGGATATTTCATAGTTTTTTCTATGTTAAATATTACTTCTTGATCATTAACTCTCATTATTAATTCTCTTTTTTGCACATCTATCATAACTCTTCCTGTTGCAAGAAATGGTCTCCCCAAAATAATAGGAATCTCTTTATCTTCCTCCATATCTAATACAATAAAGTCTATAGGAAAAATAAATTTATCCACTTTCCGTAATACATCTTTTATAACTCCTTTAGGATAAGTTATTGATCAATCAACTAATTGAAAAGTTACAGTAGTAGGGAATATCTCTCCTAAATCTAAACGTTTAAAAATTGATAGAGGCATAAGATTAATACTAGCTCCTAGATCACATAAGGCTTTTCCAAAAAAAAATTCACCAATAGCACAAGGTACAATAAAACTATCAGAATCTTTTAACTTTTCAGGAGGCTTTTTCTGAATAATTGTGCTACACTCTTCACTGAGTGCAACAATCTCGTGATCTGCAAACTTCTTTTTCTTATTTAGTATATCCTTCATAAATTTCACATAACTTGACATTTGTTCCGAAGCCTCAATGAAAAGAAAATTTATCGTTAACTTTTTAAGGTTTTTCAAAAACTTTGTAAATTATTTATCTTTATTCTTCTGCTTCAATCCTTGAGGAAACAGAGGTGGTGGTTGTTTTAAAGAAATTTGTATTGGTTTATTTTCATCATTGTCGCTTTCAACTTCTACTTTCTCCTTCTCTACTTCAGTTTCTCTCTAGATTCTTATTTCCACTTCATAATTGAAAAACTTTAATTTTCTCTTTATTCTGATCTTTTGGATTAATTTCAACAGTACTAGGAAGAATTCCTGAAGGTCTGTTACTAAGTGCTGTAACAATATGCCCTAATTGATTTTCTATATTCTTAATTTTAGCCCCATGATTTTGTTTTTTATTCCCCATATTCAACATTACTTCTTCCATAGTCAACTTCTTCTCCTTAACTTGTGAGTTATTGTTAAATACAGGAGGATAATAAGGTCTATAGTTAGGATTCCCTTAGTTATTTGAATTTCCTGAGGGGTTCACCAAATTGTTATAATTATTTCAACTAAAATTAAGGTGATTTTTTCATCCAGGATTATAATAACAATTATAATAGGGATTATTATTTCTATTATTTAGAGCATTCATAGTTTCATAAGATGATTGGGTATCAATTATCTGTCATAGTGAATTTTTCTCTAACACTGGTGGTATTTGAGAATAATTCACTCAAATTTGATCAATCTTCTTTGATATAGCGGTAATTTGAGATGATAAAAAGTCATTGCATCAAAATCATGAATACTAGCTACTCTCTTTGGATTTACCCGTTCGAAGGGCCACTGAAAATTATTAGTAGTCATTTCCTCTATTAAAGAATATGCTTCATCAAAAGTTTTTGGCATTAAAGTAATGTGGAACTGAAAATTATTACCTGCAGCAGCATCTATAATAGATCTAAGTGATCTTACTAATCCATTGTAAAAAGTTTGAATTATTAACCAATTTGGTAAATAATGGTGTGGACATCTCCAAAGGATATCTTTAAATCTTTCCCAAGCTTCATATATCGATTCCCATTCAAACTGACAAAAAGATGTAATATCGTTTCTTAGCTTAGCAGTTTTTGAGGGTAGAAAATATTTAGCTAAAAACTTATGTGATAGTTCTCCTCAAGTTTTGATAGTTCCAGGTGCTAATGAATTTAACCAAGCTTTAGCTTTGGCCCTTAATAAAAAAGAAAAAAGTCTAAGTCTGACAGCATCATTAGAAACTCCATCATACTTAAAAGTAGCACATATTTTAAGAAAACTAGCAAGATATAAGTTACGATATTTAGTAGGTGTTCCTCCAAACTGATTATTTTTTATCATTTGGATAATAGTAGGTTTAAGCTAAAATGAATTAGCAACAACATTAATATTTTAAATAGTCAAGTGAAGTTCATATGTTGTAGGATTAGCAAAATCTTTTTAAGGTCTTTATCAATTTTTATTTATTTGATTATCTAAGTTATTCGCCATTTTGTTCAAAATTCTAATTTTTTTTTGTTGTTTTCAAACTTCTCTTATAGTGCGTTCTAGTTCTGAATTATAATGTACTAAACCTTCAGATCCAATACTACACATAAACAAATATAATGAGCAAAGAAAAATTTCTTAAAAGTACTTTTAAATTTCAAAAAAAAATTAATGATTTTTTTTATTTTTTTCCGCTAAATTTCCTAATTTATCAAATCTATTTAATTTACTGTTATCTTCTCCGCCAACAGCGCCAAAAACTTTATCCCCAAATTTATAGTTGTGCAAAATTAATAAAATTGACTCTGCTTTGCAGCGATGACAAAAAAAAACTTGGTTCGTTATTTTATGAATAAGAAATTAAAGCAATTTATGTTGGGATCCTACACAAGTATACATATCTTTATCAAGTAATACAAGACTTTCTGTTTAGGCTTCAAATATCGATCCCTCGAGGAAGGTTTAAATTCGAAATGAAAATTTAAATTAGAAAATTCACAACAATAAGGAAAATCTTCTACACTACTTTTGAATATATATGGTGCAATCATAAGTAAATTATCAACTACTAACAAAACTATAAAGCAGAGCTAAACAATAATTACCAAACTATGTTTCTGTGATGAAGTTATCTAATATTAGAAAGCATCTTTCCCACTATAATGAGTTTTTTGTTAAATGAGAGAGATAAATGGTTTGAATTTGTATTATTTCAAATAGAAGCAATTTTAATTGTCTACCCTTAGTCACGTGTTATAGAGAATCATTAGCTAATTTCAGGTTTAGTTTCTAAATCGGTGGTTAGGCTGGGAGGATACTGGCTCTCACTCTAGAGCTCCCACTTCCCTTCTCCTGAAGGCTACTCTCGCTTTAGCTCTTAAATACTAAGACCAAATTAGATATTTTGTTCTGTCATCCTAGAATCTCTAATTCTTCACCCAAATATATATATATATATATATATATATATATTTCTCTATTTATTTGCACCCAATTTCATGAACGAAACACTCCTTCATGGAATTGAAAGTGATTCTCACTTTGATGTAAAACTCATACTCCATTCCCCGAATAGTATGTTTCACAATAGATGTTAACATTTCAATTGGCCAAATCAAAAAGTAAATTAGGAAAGGGTGTGAAAAATCATCACAATTTATTTTATATTTTAAAATTGGCACATCCAAATTATCTCTTCATTTCACCATATCTCAAAGTAGGGAGAAAGATAAGGAAAACTACTTAGACCTCATGAGAAAGATACAACAAAATACGAATTTCATAAATAAAAGAAAGTTTATATATTAATAATAAACAAAAACTACATATCCTTAACTCTTCCTCAAAGCAAATCCCTTGTAGCCTCTCTTGGACTCTTTCTCTTTTACAAGACTCTTGATTTTCTCTTCAAAGATGTAGGGAAGAAGAAATCTCTCACTTCTCTCCCTCTCTAACAACTCTTAGGAGAATTCAAACTTAGACTCACCACTCTCAACAATACACACAATGGAACACTCAAGAAAACTCAATAACACACTTGCCCCACTATTTCTCTGACCAATTTTACTCCAAATAAAGCATGATGTTTGTTTTCTAAGAGGTGTATCCAATAACTCTTCAAAAAGCATCCAAATTCATCAAATCTTCTAGAAATTTGCTCAGCACTGACTTTGGCGACGCTAGCACCCACGATGATGTTGTCGGCGTTTGTGGTCTGATTTATTGCTTATGCTCTCTTTCAAATAGCATTGTCGGTGCCTAGTCTGGCATTATCGGTGCCCCAGTTGTTCTGGACTCCTTCATGCTAGTGTCGTAGGCGCTAGGTTTTTCTTTCAAAACGCCATTTTGACTCCAAATTCCATCCTTTATGCTTCAAGTGCTAAAAATCATCAACCTGCAATAAAACATGAAAATACCTTCTTTTAAAGGGCATTATCACCAAAAATGAGTATAAAATATTGGTCTAAAAATGCATATATTTTTGGTGCATCAATAAGTGATGGATATTCTGTAGTTATGCAATCGAAAATGACCTAAACTTAAATTATCACTTGATCGTCAGTAATTTACAATATTATCGACGGATATCACCATCACTTATTAAGAAAACACTTTAGTTAGAATCCAGCCAAATGATGGTTTCATCAGTAACTGACACAATATGTTCGTCGGTTAATACTTTTTTTAACTGATGGCATAAGACATCCATAATGATTTAAACCTTTGAAAAAAACTTTACTGTTAATAAGTGATAGCATTTTCTATTGTTAAGTTGTCGCAAATAATCCAAATTATAAGCCATCATTACACCGTCAGAAAATGGAATATTTTTTTGTGACACAAATGTAGATCATTGGTTTTAGCGCTTTTTCTTGTAGTGATGACTCATAAGAAAGATGGCTTTGTCCCCATGGGTATGCGTTATATGTTCTTATTTAGTGAAAGTAAATGTATATGACTATTATACTTTATTTTGTAGGTTTATGTTTTCTATTTGTAAGAAGTTTTTTTATGTATTTATAGTTAAAAAATAGGTGGAAGTTAAAATCCATTCAACATCTGATGATATCCTGTGATGTGTGGAAGTACCACAAGGATGAACGTGAAGAAGAATAATAACATAAAAAGAAGACTCATGAATCGATCTCTTTGTCTTACAAGGACAGATTATAAAAAGGGCAAAGTGTTGCTACTTTTCTCACTTTTCATTTGGGATTATTATGGTAGTAGGCCACACTTTCCAGCCTATTTTATTACATCTTTTATTTGTGCTTTTCTTGGGCATCTATTTTATTTTGTACAAAAAGTTCTAAATTTTTAACTAAACATGAGAATACTTTTTTGACAGAGTTATACTAATTTTTTTTCTTCTAAGATATTCTTAAATTGAAATGCATTATTTCAATCTTAAAAAAAATATGACTTAAGATAACTAATCAAATTCATGGGTACTCTTCATGACCAGGATAACTAAAACATGGATCAAGTAGTAAGTCTCACTAAATCTTCTTATATTAAACAACAATTTTACTTAGCTTATATTTGCATGTGATTATACCACCTGATTTTAAGAGATTAAGGCTCCATTTGGGGTAGCTTATTTAGTACGGTGCATTTTGAATATGCACACAATATCGTTTGGGTAAAGTGCATTTTGGTAGCTTATTCAAAAAGTTGAGTTTTCAAACCACTAAAATCATCATTTTCAAACTATTCTTGGCTAAGTGCAGTGACAGTTTTTTAGTTGTGGTATGGCTTTTCAAAAAAATATATATAATAACTTTTTGAACAGCATATTACTTTTCAACAGCTTATTAATAAGTTGTAGTTGCCCCAAACAGACCATAAGTTTATCAGCTTGTTAATTATTCCAAGTAGGTTATAAATCCAACAGGCTAAGGCTTGTTTCATTCCATAGTTGGTTTGTAACATGCAAAGTTCCATTGCAGACTAAATCTTAGCCTTGAAATTCTAAAGCAAAATTTTAGGGTAGTTTGAAGTGTTATCAATTTTCTCAATACTTTATGCTTTTTACCTTCCTTCTCATGGCAATTATAGCATTTATCAAAAATTGTTCAAAGTTTTAGCTAATCTTGCATGAATCTCTAGAATGAATATTTATGAAAAATTACTTTCAAATATATAAGAAAATAAAACACATTGTTATAATCAAGTGTTTTCTTTGAAGGTGACCTCTCCATGGGTATAATTAGTTATAGACACTCGCCCTTATAGATAACTTATATCATAAAATAAAATAATTTTATCCTCTTTAAATAAAGTAGAGAAAAACTATCAGACAATGTAGAATATAAGTTCTATGAATGTTAATTCTGAAATTACATTCATTATCAAAGAATATTTTTTCCTTCATTATGATATATTTTTTCATCGGTATATGTGAATTAAAACAAAGAAGTTTAAGCACTTTATGATGTGCAACACCTTTTATGTCAAGCAATAATACATTTTTGGCTAATCCTCATTTTAATTATATAATTAAATTGCTTTTCAAATTTCACATTTTTGTTTGTCCCTTAAATATATTATTTTTTGGTGACAACATTGTAATTGATGAATTTCCTAAGAAGTCTTGGAAATTTTGCTTGAAAAGAAAATATTCTTGTTATTAACTCAAGCAAGAGATTTGTGTTTTTACTTAAAAGTCCATTTCATATAGTCAAATAAATTTAATAATTTTTGCTATTAGAATTTCCAAACAAATACATTGAAAAATTTAATTTTTTGTCCATATATCTATTTAAATTATTTACACTTTATGATTTGTTTTAAATTATTTAATTTTTTTAATATAACACTGCCGTCGCCGGTCCCAAGCCCGGATGAGAAAAGTGGAGGGTTGCGTTAGGTAGTCGATAGCCAGCGTAAAACTTGTAGAAAAAATCATGACATGAATCCTTTTGATCATTGTGTAAGTGCTAGGGCGTCCCCTGGAAGCGACGCGCTGTATAGCCTGAATACAGTGAAAAGTGTGCAAGGGCCGCTACACCGGCGCCCGGGTGTAGTGTTAAATAAGCAAGGGTTCCCACATTACGGGCGAATGCGGGTAAAGAA
>JXCR01056283.1:0-22089 GCA_002079205.1 Phalaenopsis hybrid cultivar | reverse complement strand
ATGGTTTAGTCATATTAAACGTCGACCATTAGATGATCCGATTAGGAGAGTAGATGTTTTAAATTCGACTTGTGTTAAGAAAGGCAGAGGTAGACCTAGGAAGACTTGGGCTTATTGTATTAAAAATGATCTTAATTTACTAGAACTAAATGAAAATATGAACTAAATAGGACGCAATGGAGAAAAAGGATTCATGTAGCCGACCCCACGTAGTGGGATTAAGGCTTTGTTGTTGTTGTTGTTGTATAGGGCAGAAAAACCTATATAAAAATCATTTTATGCTCTATCCTAATTTCATATGCTATATGTAATAAGATTGGATGATTATTTAAGAAATTCTCTTAGATTTCCTCTCTTATAGTAAAGATTCATTTGTCCATATAGCAAGTGTTTAATCAAATTGGTTTCATATTAAAAATGTAATTTTACCTCATGGAATAAGTTTTGTGGCAAGTTGTTTGATGGTGATTTGGGATTTAAAAAAATTGTTGATTTAGCTATTCTTTTTCTATTAAGTGATTGTGATAGTTGAATAAAACAAAATGATAATTTGTGCGCTAAATTTTTAGCATAGTAAAGATTTTACAAATAATTATCATATTTCTTACTATTTTTTAAATGGAGATTCTCCAATTTGGAAAATACTTTGTAATATAAATGACAATTTGATAAATTCATTAAAAAGTTGAAACTCTATATTTTTCTTCTTATAGAAATATTGAATGGAGGTTAGAATTATGATAATACACTTCACTCTGTTATTTTAAGTAGTATCAAAGTTCGTGATTTTCTTAATCAAATTTAGTATATTAATAAGTTATTTAGTGTTATTTCACACTCTTTTGTTATTGTAATAAAAAATTTTGTTTTTTCATAATGATCAAGAAGTTGGTATTCTCTAAAAGCAAATTCCTTTTTTTCCATGTGATTAAACTCATTACAACATGTTACTTATAAATTTCAATATATTTTTTCATGTTGAAACAATAGAACATGTCTATAAAAATGTTCCTATTGAGTTGAATATGTCTTTACGTTGCTATGTTATCTAAAAATCATGCAATTTTTTTTAACTTATATAGTTGAACTTTTACTTTGGTAGTCTGATCATTCTAGAATTTATTGAAAGGACTTATTATGATTATTACACTATTTCTTATTTTCTAATTTTTATTCATGTAATATACTGATGTGAATCATCAGTTAGTAAGATTAGTCATATAAGATCCTCAAGAAAGTTTTTTATAAACTAAAATCGATTAGATTAGTATATTTTATTCCAACTAAGAAAATTATGGGCGGCATTTATTTTTCTATGAGCCTTGGAAAAGATTTCCAAAAACCACAACCATTTGTTAAGGTATGCAGTATTTTTTGAATCAAACATTCATATATGGTTATTAAAATATATCAATGTTGTAGTAGGTAATTAATGTGGCACCTAAGAGACAAAAATCCAATTAAAAAAACATTGAACAATGATCCCACGATAATATAGTTGTGTAAAAATTGTATAGTTGACTCCGCTATGCAACGGTGCCAAAAGCTTGATGCAATATTTTATGAATAAGAAATTTAAACAATTTATGTTGGGATTCTACGCAAGCATACGTATCGTTATCAAGTAATAAAAGAATTTCTATTTAAACCCTAAATATTGATCCCACGGGGAAGGTTTAAATTTGAAATGATAAATTTACTAAAAAATTCACTGAAAGTCAATATAAAATTAGTGTCACTAATTTTGAATGTTGAGATATTATCAGAACTAAATGATTTAACTAATAACAAAACTGGAATACAAAGTTTAAACAAAAACTACTAATCTATTAAACTATATTTATGGGATGAGATTTCTTATGTGAAAAAGCATCTTTCCCACTACAATGAGGTTCTAGTAAAATGAGATGAGATAAATGGTTCAATTATGTATTGTGTCAAATAGGAGCATTTTTAATTCTCTACCCTGATACTGTGTTTTAGAAAATCATTGACTAATCTCAGGTTTAGTCCCTAAATCTGTATTCTCTACCCTGATGCAGTGTTATAGAAAATCATTGGCTAATCTCAGGTTTAGTCCCTAAATCCGTGGTTTAGGCAGGAGGATACTGGCTCCCACTCCAGAGCTCCCACTTCCCTTCACCTGAAGGCTAACTCTCGCTTTAGTTTCTAACACTAAGACCAAACTAGGGATTTTAGTCTGTCACCCTAAAGGTTCTCCAATTCTACACCCAATAAAGTATATTTCCTTATTTATTTACACTTAATTCCATGAACGATGTTCTCCTTCATGAAATCAAATTTGCTCCTCACTCTGTTGTAGAACTCTTACTTAATTTTCCGGATCATATGTTTTACAACATTTTTTAATAATTCAATTGGTCAGATCGAAAGGTAATTTAAGTTCGGAGTTGAAAAATCATCAAAATTTATTTTATATTTCAATAAATTTATACATTCATATTATCTCTTCATTTCACCATAGCTCAGAATAGAGAGAAAGGTAAAGTAAACTACTCATACTTCATGAGAAAGATACAACAAAACACAAATTTCATATATAAAAAAAAAGTTCATACACAAACAACATTTATTTGAAACTCTTTCTCAAAGCAAATCCCTTGTAACCTCTTCTAGAAAATGAAGGAAGAAGAATTCTCTCACTTTTCTCCTTCTCCAACACTCTTAGAGATGAGTTCACACTTACTCTCACCACAAAACTTTAAATTATAAGAACAATGTACACTAAATGGTTGTAGAATGAAAAATGGGAGAATGTGTGATGTGTAGAAGGTTGAATGGAGAGGGTGAAATAGCAGGAACAGTCTCTTTTCTGATCAATTTTGGCCCCAAATAAAGCCTAAAGTCAGTTCTCCAATATGTGCATCCAAAAACTCTTCAAAATGCATCCATATTCGTCGAATCTTTTAGAAATTAGGGTTGAACCGACATTGGCGCCGTTGGCGCCCATTCTGGCACCGTCGGCGCCAGTTTATTGTAATTAAATTTATCATCTCTGTCAAACGGCGCCGTCAACGCTGAACGAATTTTAACTTCTTCATTTTTGCTCCAAATTTGATTCCTTTTTGCTTTATGTCCTAAAATTCAACAACCTGCAAGCAAATATAAAAATACCTTTCATTAATGTGTAATATCACCAAAAATGAGTATAAAATATGGGTCTAACAATTCATATATTTTTGGTGTATCAGACAACTCACATCCTTATAAAATTTTTAATGCCTTATAATACTAAATCAACCACTACTCGATGGTATAACTCAAAGCCTTAACATTTTGGTATGAAAATACATAATGGGAAGGAAGAATGAAGCCTTCACTACAAAAATAAAAATATTAACAATAAAAAAACATGGAAATTCAATTTAAACAAATATCATATTTTAGGTGAGATAAAAGTAAGTGAAAAATGAAAGCATGAAGATTTTTTATCAAATTAATGAATATTTGGTGGGACATTTTAAATAAGCATCATTCTGATGGCTGAAGTATATTTTTTATTAGCCTAATGAGTCAATATTATTTCAAGCATCTTGTGCTTTAATATTGACGAAGATTATATTACTTTGTTACTCTAAATTCTAAAAGTTGGTTAAATGTAATATATACTCTTAGTGATTTTCTTCCTTGCACCAAATACACTAGAGTAAAGCTTCCTAGGTGCTTACTATCTACAGTTTTGCCTTACGTGAAACTCTCGTGATTGTTGGGGGGCCATATAAAGAGTTTTTACCCAATTTTCTTATTTGTATTTAGAGACATTTTCTATTATGGACAAATTTATGTGCATTTATTTTCACTATTTTAATGATTTTATTGGTTATGTGTTTGCTGAAAATTGAATTGTTTATTTTCTTCCCTACTGAATGTTTTATCTTTTTTATTCTACAAATGTTGTTTCTAATGCTTATGCAGTAGTATGTGTTGATTCTTCTTGCCATACATACATAACCATTTCATGATTCTCCAAACTATTTTCTACAGAGAGAACCATAGCCATGTTAATTATCCTCTTACAAAAGTTGTCCAACTCATGTATCTTCAGTCCCTTGAAATTCCACAGCCATCTCCCCATCATATCTGTTTCCTAAAAATTATATAAAAACCTTATAATGGTGTCATCTAGTATCAGAGCCTACCAAACTCTATTTTTTTTTTAATTTAAAATTCTTACAATTAATTTAATAACATAATATCTCATATGTTCCTATTATAATTCCTAGCTCAAATCGTAAATTTTAAGGAACTAATTTCCCTTTTTCAACCAAAAAGCTACCCAAACACATGTTACTGAAACCCTATGTACTCAAGCACATTTAACTCAAAAAAACAATATTGCTCCTACATGACTATCACGTAGCTTTAAACCTAATCCTAACTTTAACCCAAAAATTTGTTTTATGTTAATACTTACATTATAGGAATTAGACGTTATGCTTCCAATGAAAAATTCTCTACCATGTGTTCAAGAGATCCATCTGGAGGAAATTCAGTAAAATATTCACTAACCGTACTAATTTTTTTTTTCATTTGAGAGAAGGTAGCACTTTTTGGTCACCAATATTCATAAGGACAAGTCACTAGATTGATAGTAGGAAGTGAACCCTTTTCTCCATGAAATTAATTGTTATGAAAAATCAATAACTAGATAATTTGGCATTGAATATCAGAGGAGAGTCATGATGATTAAATATGATATAAATGGATTTTAAAGGTCCCATGGATTTGGAATACTTTATTGAATGGATTTAGATAAAGAAACATGTCTTTCAATATATGGGTGTTTTTATTAAAATAAGGGTATGTAAAATTAACGACTAATAAGTTAATGAAGTGTATGTCTCAATGGAGTCAAAAATTTGAAGCACCTATGCCAACATGAGAGAATAAATAAAATTCTCTATGATCCGGGATGAAAGATAAAATATAGTGGAAGTACCTATACGTACATTATAGTTAGGATGTGTTCTTGAGATTTCACCATTTAAAATAAAAGAATGCATATGTAAAGGAGCCCACAACTTAGTTTGTGCTTCTTATGTTAAAAAGTGAATTAATGAAGCCTGAGGGAACATGATGTATGGGGGTCAAGACTGCCTACTGGCGATGTAGTACAATTATAGCTTTAATTGATTTTATAGGATATCCAAAACATAGCCTCAAAAGTGGAGAGACAATACAACATTATCCATTCCACATCACTCTTCAAATAGAGATCAGCAATCAAATCAATGATTAAAAGCAAACATAGTGAAGCACCCAAGTCAACCCCATTGACAAGAAAGAAATCCAATGTAGAGAAAAGGTGGAGCACACTAGAACCTCAAACTCATCCCACGTTTAAAGTTCATGAAGTGTCATGTTTTTTGGCTTGTTGTGTTTGATAACCCAACAAGAGGGTAGCCTATTTCATTAAGTTGAGAGCAGAAGAAAACATTAACATTGACATAGGAGATGTTGTAAGAGGTCAAGATTCAATGGAGGAGTCTTTGTTCCCAACTGGTGGTGGAGAGACATTTGTAAGCTAATATGCCCTTCACACTAGGCCCAAAAGAAAATAATATTTGCTCCATCTTGACATATTTCATACTCATTTTAACATGAAGGGACACAAGTACATTCTTATTATAGACGGAGGTAATTAAGAAAATATGGCATTCACAAAGATGGTGAATAAATTAACTTACAAATCACAATCATTCTCAGTCATAATCCTTGACTTGGTTAAATAATGTTATTAAGATAAATTTTGATAAGAGATTTCTCAAGGATTTATCTATTAGAGATAATTTCCAAGAAGAAGTATGAGTTGACTTGGTACTTATAGGTGCCTCTCACATTATATTAGGCCATCCTTTGTTCTTTGGTTGTTGCAACAAATATGGGAAGCAAATTATACAAAAAACATAAAGAGGTCAAAGGTAAAAGTCAATCATATAGTGTTTAAGGGCGTGGTGTTATGAATTATCTTTTTTGCAGGCCTTGAGGGGAGCTCTAACTTGACTAACATTGCTTGTCTAGGATGTTAATGAGTTTAAGGATCCAATAGCAATCACAAAAGAGCCTCTGCTAAGAGGACTTTAAATATTTGGAATGCATAGTCCTCCTCCTAGGGTTTCATTATCATGGGAGGTCCAACATGCCATCTCTCTACATAAAGATGAAAATTTTTTTAGCTAATTTTGGAAGTGCCTATGGAGTAATCTCAATATTAAGTTTCAATTCATTTTACTTGTGAAACCACAGATAAATAGCTAAACAAAAGTGGTGAATTGTGACATAAGAAATATTTTAAAGTGTTTTATGGGAAAGAAAATTAGATAGTGAGATCCAAGTGTTTTATGAGAAGAAGTAGATGAAGCCTCTTCTAGTCAGTGAGAATTATGTAAGATATTAGACTCTTTGGTGTGAAGCAATTGTGGTTCTATAATTCACAAACCTTCTGTGATTCTCCATATGCAAACTCCCATGATTGCTAGACTAATTGAACAATTCTTATCTAAATGGCACTTACTCTATTGGATTTTTATCCATTTCTTACTTATTTTATATTTCTTTATTTCTATTTAGAAATATTTTCTTTTAGGGAACTACTTACGAGTTATTCTTTTTGCTATTTGGAAGAAATGTGCTTGATTTTGTTTTTTTTTTTTTATATATATAGATTGCATCCTTTGTTTTCGCCCTTAAGAGTAATGTATCATCTTCATTTTGTAAGTGGTATGTTTGTTTCTTGTGTATGCGTCTCTTTATCATTCGTACATCATTGTTTTGTTGTTCCCTTTGTGATTTAAGCTGAGGCAGTCCCTGAACGTCACTTATCCCTTCCAAACGCCATCCAACTGGCATATCATCAGTCCCTTGCTATTCCACAACAGCTTCCCCCATTAGATTTTCTTCTTAAACTCATTCTATGAACCCTAGAAAGATGTCATGTGTAAATTTTAATATATACTTAATATTAATAGGCTATATTTTTGTTATTGGAACTTTTAGTTTTAGCGGTTTAAAATGATTGGTGTTGATCGTTATCTTTATATTATGGGAGTTTGTGGTGAGATTGGTTTTTGATTGCTATGCAAGAAACTTGTGTGCTTTGATATGTATTGACTCTACCATTTGTTAAAGTTAAGTGCTAGAATTCATTTTTGGTTAGAGCTACAATATGGGTGGTTTTCAAGTTTATCTATTTTTCTATAATACCACTGTTATTTACGAACGATTGCTGTAAATTTTATTGCATATTAAGTTATCGTGTATCATATTCTTAAAATTGCCTCACAATTTTATTTTCAGAATTATTTTGTTAAAATAACTTTATTGGAAGAAGATAACTATTTGTCAATGGTGTTATTTGCTTGTCGTGTCTTTATTTGTTATTGTTTTAAGGAGAAATACAAAATCTAAGTCAATGGTTATTGTGGTCTTTCGTTATTTTTTTAGTATGAATTTATTAACCTAAATTTATTTGTATCTTCAGATCTAAACGATATTGTAATATCATCGTATGAATCATATTCTTATTGTTTCTAAGACCTGTTAATATATATGGCACCCAAAACTTTCATATTTATCTATTTCACACCAAAACTCTCATAATTACAAATATTATATGGAAAGTAAAATTTATTATCACCTTTTAACAGCTAAATCCATCTTTTCGTCTATAGGTAAAGTGCTATGTGTATAAAAATGAAACTTTGGGGTCAGATGGGTAAATCCTTAAGAGTTTTGTGCTATGTAATTTTCACCAAAAAAAATTATTAGTCTCCATAATTTTAGCTTTGATTTGTCTCGTGTGATTTCTTTGTGGGTTTAAAAAGTGGACCTTGCGTAAGGGTTGATTCTGAAAGATGATTTCTCAAGATTGATAGAGATATAAGATGAATGGTCTATTCAATTGTCATTTACTCCTTTGCCCCAATCGCTTGGTTATCTTATTTAATCCAGTTGCTCTTTCATGTTATTCTTTACTTAAACCACGCAAACTTGATCTTTAATTGCTTTCGCAATCGTAGATTCGCAGCTTATCATTTATTGAGTCATAAAAACTGAATTTATTGCGCTTAAAAAGGTACTGGTTTTCGAATTTCACAAGCATCCTCAGCACTCTCTAAAATAAAGGAATCAATTTCCAATTGAAAATAAGTTAACAAAAATAGTTATTTCTGAAAATATAAATTTCATTCTCAATCGATCAATGTATCAATTAAATGCACACCAAACATAAATCTACAGTTTTGATCACCAACTAAAACAAATCTTGTCTGCTGAATAAGCTGAAAGAACTCTCCATCAATGACAGTCTGAAAATATCCAAATTATCTTTTTAAGTATTTAATTTGATGCATGAAAACGAAATACAAAATATAAATGTGTCCTAATCAACGCTGGACATTACATGTGCCAGTAAATGGATGGACAGTACTCGAACGTCGAGAAAGAAAGAGAGATGCACTAATGATAAAGGAGAAGTCTGAATTATCAATTCGTGCGATTGAAAGAAGGTCATGACTTGATGGAGGCTCCTCACCATTAAATATGATAGAGAACACATCACGTCGTCACGCGCAACAATGCCGCACTAAACGTTAGCTTTGGACGGTTGGAACTTTCTTGAAAAAAAATTTGAAATTACTATTAAAAAATATGTTTTAAATTTGTTTTATGCATTAAAGGGTTTTTATAGTTATCATAACTTAATTAATTTATTTGTGTAAACCTAAAAAATGTCTGCATGAATCTCGAGACAATCTAATGGTCTAAATTATGGATGAATAATTACAAGACATTATGAATGTGACAGGCTGAAGACCATCAACAAATCAATAGCCAACTGACTGAAGGACATGTGAACGATCCAAGGACTACCGATTGATTGAAGGGCAGTCCGACTACTAAATGGCCACCCAATCCAACAAGAGACAAACATCCACACTACCAAACAAACAAAGGTTAACTACATTTTAACATTTAAATATTTGATTCTTACACTGATTATGATCTCATTGCAAGTTGAAAGAGATTTTGATTATATAAAAGTTTTCAGAAATTCATCAGTCCTCCTTATATTATGTTTTTATTTAATTTAGTTAAGTTTAATTTTAGAGTAAAATCAAAATTTTCAAAATTTCCAAACTAAGATCTAACAGTAGTAGATTAGAATTAGCCTAAGAGATTTCTTACCCCGCTTCTCTTTGGAATTGATACTTTGGTTTTAAAGAAAACCCTATATTACTTGAAATGATATGTATACTTGCGTGGAACCTATAGTGCATGAAATATAAATCAAATTCTAAATTATATAACTTATTTATTTTGCACACTAGCCACCTAAAAAAATCGGATTAATTTTTTTGTCAGGAAACTAAATAGTTGTGTGATTGCGGGTCGGGCCAAGAATGCAAATATTTATAAGGAAAAAAAGAAAATTTGGCATGATCGGAAGATTTTAAAAAACAATTTTAAGCCTGGACAAGAATTTTACTATATAGTACTAGATTGAAACTATTTCTCAGAAAACCTAAGTCTAAGTGGTCGGGGCAATTTGTTGTAATAAAATTCTATCCATATGGTGTTGTGGATATTAAAGATCCAAAAACTGAAAGAATATTTAAAGTAAACAGACACAGATTGAAACCTTACATGAGTGGAAACTAGTCTATATATAATGAAGTCCTGATGTTGGGTCAACAAGAGTAAACATTGGAAACGTCGATATAACGAAGTTAAACAAAGCGCTTTGTGGGAGGCAATTCATGGTTATGTGTGTGGATTGATTTTTTGTTATTTATTGTTGTTATATTTAGATATACATGATAAGAGGAAGCTTGAAACACTAATTTATTGATCGAGATGAGGTTGGGACGTATTAACTGGATCTAAGGCAAAGCGGTACTTATTTGAGCACTGGCTTCTATGCACCAAAACTTCACGCCTAAGCGCCAGTTTATGATATGTTCGGTCCTAAGCGTCGAAATCTGGCGCCTAGGAGGAACAGTTTGAAAAAATGTCCCATTGCAGTTTGACCCCACTTCTTCCCTTTAAAACCACCATAAACCTGTTTGATGATCATAAGACTTCATTATATTGGTGTTTGAGAGTATTTGGGAGGAGAGAAAGAAGAGTGCAAGAATCAACTCCCCTTGAGACTATGGTGTCAAGAACTATGGAGAGCAATAACAATGGAGTTTTTGATAGAAATAAATTCATCAACAAAGATGCCTAGACTTACTGCAATGGATTTGTTGTGGTTAGCATTGAAAGTATTGCAGAAAAGATCAAGAAGAATGAAGAGGAAATGGCAAGTATTCAGACCAGAATTAGCAACATCTCTTATCAATTTAACCATCTGGACTAGTAGATGAAGCTTCTATTTTGTCATGCTGCAAATTTTTGGGAAGCAAAAATAAGGATGCATCAAAAGAACAATTGGATCGGAGATAAGTCTGCAGGATAATTTCCTCACTTTTTAGTTTATAACATGTTTGTAGATCACAAGCCGATGAATATGATTGTAGAGGAAGATTATGTTAATGATTATGAGTAGTGGGTGTTATGTGTTGAAAATTTGATAATTAGGTGTGTTTGATTTAGTGTTGAACTCTGATCTGTAGGTGCCAGTGTGTATGTATAATAGTAAGTTATTGTGTTTATTTTTCTATATCCGCTGATCTGATTATGTAGGATTGAAGTTTGTTAGTATGTATCGAACTGATGTTGATGTTAGTGTGTTTATGTTAGGTTTGTGAGTTTGATATGTGGTGTTAGTGTGCCTGAATTGTTGGATTGGTTTGTAGTTAGGATTCGGGTACTTGTGCAAATGAAAGTTTGAAGAAGTTTGAAAGATAATAAACTAATCAAAATGTTGTAGAATCGAACAAATTAGTGTCTGAAAACCTTTGGTGTGAGATGCTCACATGTAAAAAGTTAAAAAATTGAAAATTTAAAACATTGAGCACTAGCTTAGGCAAAAAAACCTGGCGCCTAAGCGCTAGTTACTCGAGAGCAGGACGTATAAATGCCAAATTTGGCGCCTTAGCGCCGAAACGGCTGAACCACCAGCTTAACCCATTAAATTGCAGTATCAAGTTTTTATCACTGTTACCAAAGACTGAAATTAAAGAAGATATATACAAAGAAAGTACATCAAATTGTGGTATCACTTAGGCCAACTTAAACAACTTGAGTCAACCCGACCTAACTCGGGTAACCCAAATCAACCTAAAAAACTTTAGATAATCTGACTTAACTCGGGTTAGCCCGAACTAACTTAAAACAAATCTATATAACCTGACCCAAAGTGTTAGTTCAAATCAACTTAAGCAATCTATGTCGACCCGATCAAACCTAAAACACCAAGTCAACCCGAACTAACTCAGTGAACCAAAATCAATTCAAACTCAACAGGGCTAACCCAACTAAGCTTGGGTGAACCCAAACTAATTCAAACTCAATTTGGCCCGATCCCAACATAAATCAGGTTGACCCAAATAACCTTAAAATGCTGAGTCAACCCGACCTAACTTTTGTTAACCTAAATAAACTTAAACAAACCTAGGTCAACTCAAACACCCTAGGTCAACCTGACCTAACTCATGTTAACCCAAATTAACTAAAATACCTCGGATCAACTCAAACCAACTCTAGTTAACTCTAATAAACTTAAACCACACAAAGCTAATTGAACCTAACTTGAGTTACCCCAAACCAACTGAAACATCTTGGGCTAAGCGAACCTAACTTAGGTTAACCTAAATAAACTAAAACAACCAAGGTCAATCTGACCAAACTTGAGTTAGCCTAAAACTTAATCCAAGTCAAGTCTAACTCAACTTAGACTTGAGTTGACCACAATCCAACTCAAGTTTATCCCTAGACTTAACTTAACCACAGTCCAACTCAAGTCTAACCCAACTTAGACCTGACTTAACCAAAATCCAATTCAAGTCCGACTCCACCAAAGTAACCCAGCCTAGCCTGAGTTAGCTCAAATCAACCCAAACTGAATTAGGCTTGATCCCAAATTAACTTAAGCAATCTAGCTCAACCCAATAGAACCGTGGTTAACCTAAACCAACATTAACACAACCTAGGGTCGACCAGACCTAACTCGATTAGAACCAAATCCGCTCAAAATAAACCCTACCAAATTTGGGCTAACTGAACCAAGCTTGATCAAATCCAACCCGAGGCAACCTATTCTAAAACGGGTTAACTTAATCTGACCAGAAACCCGTTTTGGATCAATTCGACCCAACTTGGGTTAGTCAACCTAAACCAAATTTAGGACACTTTCACTTTACTCAATTCAAATTCAAATAGCCTGGAGATATGGAGGTTTGACTTTTGATAAGTGAAAAAAGCACACTTAACGCCTATCGGGGATGACTTGGGCTGAGATGTCAAATGAACATAAAAGACAATGCATAAAATGCACCTTAAAAATTACTAAAACATAAACTTCAACCATAAAAATGCAAGCTCATTTGAGAAAGCATTTTGGATGAAGCAACCCACTACTGATAACCAAGCACTTTTAGTAAATTGTGGCTAATAAACTGCAAACCCCAACAATTCAGGAAGGATCACACCATGTGATCTTCACCTGGTCATTTCGAACACCAAAATAAAACATAAAATAACAAAATCTAATTGACAAAGAAGTCTCAAACAACCTAAAATTTTCAACCCGTAAAATTGAAAAAAGACATTAAACCTTAAATAGAACCCTAATGAATAAAGATCACCAAACACAACTTAAACGTTGCTACTCGGGTCTACGAAGATCTCTTGGATGACATAAACCATGGTTGCTGACAAGAATCTTTCAGTCTGAGTAGGCTGGCTCGCCGCTCCAGACCAAGTATATTAGGGAACCTGACAACCCCTGGTTGATGGAAAGCCATGAGCATCATGATTAGGTTGTCCTGAATAAAAAAGAAACAAAAATAAAACAAATAAGAAGAACACACATGAAATGCTATAATAGGTTTATTATGAATGTGTTAACTCTATTTTGCAGGGACTACGAAACACCACCCAAGATTTACTTTGCATGTAAATATGGTGTACTAACTATATTTTGCAGGGCTGTTATGGTCAATCATTGAAACTACTTGCAACACCAAGTAAAGGATGAACCTCAACTAAACTATTAAAGTATAGATAATATAAATTGGGATTCGTAACACTACCTCCTTTGGTGGCCTTTGATTCTGAGGTTGATTGTCTTGTTACAATGTAAATCATCACTTTTAAGCTTCTGCACGATTGTATATCGTGCAACATAAGTCTTAAATATCCTAATAAAACATTAGAAGTGAATGCTAAAGTCACCCTTCAAAATGACAGAAAAGTATTAGGATAGTTTGGGATCTTATTGGTTCCTCTGAACTTTCAAGCATCCTTTACCCTTTGGGATATGATATTAGGATTCCTTCCTTAAAAAATGACAAAGCCAAACCTTTGAGGACAGATCACAACCTTAATCGAGAGTTTTCTTAAGTAGTCCTGGTTACTTAAGATGTAATTAACTATAAGGGTTTGCCCTTATAGAAAGATGCAAGCCCCCGGAATAGGTACAACAACATAAATCTCTGGCTGTATGTTGCTTTCATATGGTCTTCATGGGTGTGCTTCCAAAGGTTTTTGAGACGATTTCACCTCGAACATACACTTTGGTGTTATCTATGTGAAATCTAGTTTACAACAGTTCACCATGCACTTTTGTTTGTATTCATCGTTGTATGACTTAGCCCTTCGATTTGTCCCTTCTCCAGATCGCCCATATGACTTTATAGAAAGTTATTCGAAAAAGAAGGTTATAAAAGGGTAGACAAGCTGACGACTCCTCACAATGATAAAACAACACACGGCGACGACGGCGAGTCAGGACTGTGCTCCCGAGGCACAATCAAGGCATTATCTTACAGTTTAAGTTAGGATAAATCACTTAAATACCTCTAGGATTTACTAGCCTCCTCAAACTATAATTTTTTAAAACTTATATTTTTATATCTTCAGATAAAATGGTTGTTAACCCTAATGTTCAACTTTTTTTCATCGAAATAACTATATTAAAACTTATTTTAACATACATTAAACCAAAACATTTTTAAGTGAAGATAAAGCATAATAAAATAATTTTAAATTTAAAAGTTATTCTAACTATATGTGAAGAATTATAATCACTGAAAGGTAACATTAATTAAAACAACTAGTATACACAACATAGTTTATAATTATACTTTATCAAATAAGAAAATATTGCTACATTAAAACTTATTTTAACATTCATTAGCCAAAATATCAATACATGTAGATAAAGAAGAAAAAAAAAAAACTTTTACTGGAAATTATTCTAACTATATGTGCAGAATTATAATCACTCAAAAGTAACATTAATTCAAGAAGCTAGTTTACAAAACATGTTTATAATTATCATCCATCAAATAAAAAAAAATATTTCTAAAGATACAAATAAGTGAAAGAGAATGCACGAAGGTTAAGCTTTGAAGACTATTTATGCACATAACCTCATTTACTCGCACATATTACACATCATTCCTCTTACAGGCTTTCACTTAACTGGCTCTCACTTCAAACAAACACAATAAGTCTTACTACACACTCTACACTCCTCTCTTACCCTTTCAATGTTAGAAAACGTCACTACTCTTCCAATCCCAGCTACTCACTCCCCTTCGTCCACTACATAACTTAATAATTGCAATGTTGGGTTGTTGTATGGTAGTGCTATGACATGACAATACAGCGCTGCTGATATAACAATATGACATGACTGTAGTGTGGTTCCATGTGGTCAATTTGTGAGCTGTAACTCTTTCTTGTGGTTGCATTGTGACATTGAGTATGTAGCATTGTGGTTCATAGATTATTGCTCCCCATTGCTAAGAAAGAATGTTTTGGTACCAACATTTTAACTTTATGTTTTAATTAGTTTGANAAAAATATTAACAATAAAAAAACATGGAAATTCAATTTAAACAAATATCATATTTTAGGTGAGATAAAAGTAGGTGAAAAATGAAAACATACAGATTTTTATCAACTTAAACTATTTAGAAATTTGACTGAATATTTGGTTAGGACATTTTAAATAAACATCGTTCTGATGGCTGAAGTATATTTTTGATTAGCCTAATGAGTTAATATTATTTCAATCATCTTGTGCTTTAATATCGACGATGATTATATGACTTTGTTACTCTAAATTCTAAAAGTTGGTTAAATCTAATATATATTCTTAGTGATTTTTTTCCTTGTACCAAATACACTGGAGTTAGGCTTCCTATGTGCTTACCATCTACAGTTTTACCTTACGTGAAACTCTTGTGATTGTTGGGGGGCCATATAAAGAGTTTTCATCCAATTTTCTTATTTATATTTAGATACATTAAGGAACTAACTTCCCTATTTCAACCAAAAAGCTACCCAAACACATGTTATCAAAACCCTATGTACTCAGGCACATTTGACTCAGAAAAAAAATATTCCTCCTACATCACTCTCACTTAGCTTTAAACCTAATCCTAACTTTAACCAACAATTTATTTTACGTTAATACTTACATTATAGGAATTAGACGATATGCTTCCAATGAAAAATTCTCTGCCAGATGTTCAAGAGATCCATCTGGAGGAAATTCAGTAATATATTCACTAACCGTACTAATTTTTTTTTCATTTGAGAGAATGTAGCACATTTTGGTCACCAATATTCATAAGGACAAGTCCCTAGATTGATAGTAGGAAGTGAACCCTTTTCTCCATGAGATTAATTGTTATGAAAAATCAATAACTAGATAATTTGGCATTCAATATCAGAGGAGAGACATGATGATTAAATATGAATTTAATGGATTTTAAAGGTTCCATGGATTTGGAATACTTTACTGAATGGTTTCAGATAGAGAAACATGTCTTTCAATATATGGGTGTTTTACTTAAAAGAAGGGTACATAAAATTAACCACTATTAAGTTAATGAAGCGTATGTCTCAATGGAGTCAAAATTTGAAGCACCTATGCTAACATGAGAGAATAAATAAAATCCTCCATGATTCGAGATGAAAGATGAAATATATTGGAAGTACCTATACATACATTATAGTTAGGACGTGTTCTTGAGATTTCACCATTTAAAATAAAAAAAATGCATATGTAAAGGAGCACACAACTTAGTTTGTGCTTCTTATATTAAAATGTGAATTAATGAAGCCTGAGGAATCATCATAGCTTGATATATGGGGTCCAAGACTGCCCACTGACAATGTAGTACAATTATAGCTTTAATGGATTTTATAGGATATCCAAAACATAGCCTCAAAAGTGGAGGGACAAGACAACATTATCCATTCCACCTCACTCTTCAAATAGGGATCAGCAATCAAATCAGCGAGTAAGAGCAAACATAGTGAAGCACCCAAGTCAACCCCATTGACAAGAAAATAATCCAATGTGGAGAAAAGGTGGAGCACACTAGAACCTCTAACTCATCCCACATTTAAAGTTCATGAAGTGTCATGTTTTTTGGCCTGTTGTGTTTGATAATCCAACAAGAGGGTAGCCTATTCCCTTAAGTTGAGAGCGGAAGAAGACATTGACATTGACATAGGACATGTTGTAAGAGGTCAAGATTCAATGGAGGAGTCCTTGTTCCCAGCTGGTGGTGGAGAGATATTTGTAATCTAAGATGCCCTTCAGACTAGGCCCAAAAGAAAATAATATTTTCTCCATCATGACATATTTCATACTCATTTTAACATGAAGGAAAACAGGTACATTCTTATTATAGATGGAGGTAATTATGAAAATATGGCATCCACAAAGATGGTGAATAGATTAACTTACAAATCATAATCATTCTCAGTCATAATCCTTGACTTGGTTAAATAATGTTATTAAGATAAATGTTGATAAGAGATTTCACAGGAATTTATCTATTAGAGATAATTTCCAAGAAGAAGTATAACTTGACTTAGTACTTATAGGTGCCTCTCACATTATATTAGGCCTTCCTTTGTTGTTTGGTTGTTGCAACAAATATGGGAAGCAAATTATACAAAAAACATAAAAAGGACTGAGGTAAGAGAAAGTGTTTAAGGATGTGGTGTTATGAATTATCTTTTTTGCAGGCCTTGAGGAGAGCTCCAACTTGACTAACATTGGTTGTCTAGGATGTTAATGAGTTTAAGGATCCAATAGCAAGCACAAGATAGCCTTTGCTAAGAGGACTTCAAAATTTTTGAAATCATAGTCCTCCTCCTAGGGTTTCAATATCAAGGGAGGTCCAACATGCCATCTCTCTACATAAAGATGAAATTTTTTTTAGCTAATTATGAAAGTGCCTATGGAGTAAGCTCAAAATTAAGTTTTAATTCATTTTACTTGTGAAACCACAGATAAATAGCTAAACAAAAGTGGTGAATTGTGACATAAGAAATATTTTAAACTGTTTTATGGGAAACAACATTACATAGTAAGATCCAGGTGTTTTATGAGAAGAAGCAGATGAAGCCTCTTCTAGTGAGTTAGAATTATGTAAGAGATTAGACTCTTTGGTGTGAAGTAATTGTGGTTCTATAATACAAGAACCTTCTGTGATTCTCCACATGCAAACTCCGATGATCACTGGACTAATTGAACTATTCTTGTCTTATTGGCACTTACTTTATTGGATTCTTATCCATTTCTTACTTATTTTATATTTCCTTTTTTCTATTTAGAAATATTTTCTTTTAGGGACCTACTAATGAGTTATTCTTTTTGCTATTTGGAAGAAATGTGCTTGATTTTGTTTTTTTTTTTTTTTATATAGATTGCATCATTTGTTTTCGCCCTTAAGAGTAATGTATCATCTTCATTTTGTAAGTGGTATGTTTGTTTCTTGTGTATGCACATGTGGTTAATCTCTTTTTCATTCCTACATCATTGTTTTGTGGTTCCCTTTGTGATTTAAGCTGAGACAGTCCCTGAACGTCACTTATCCCCTTCCAAACGCCATCCAACTGGCATATCATCAGTCCCTTACTATTCCACAACAGCTTCCCCATTAGATTTTCTTCTTAAACATATTCTATGAACCTAGAAAGATGTCATGGGTAAATTTTAATATATACTTAATATTAATAGGCTATATCTTTGTTATTGGAACTTTTAGCTTTAGCGGTTTAAAATGTTGGTGTTGGTCGTTATCTTTATATTATGGGAGTTTGTAGTGAGATTGGTTTTTGATTACTATGCGAGAAACTTCTGTGCTTTGATATGTATGGCTCTACCATTTGTTAAACTTAAGTGCTAGAATTCATTTTTGGTTAGAGCTACAATATGGGTGGTTTTCAAGTTTATCTATTTTTCTATAGTACCATTGTTATTTTCGAACGATGGATGTAGATTTTATTGCATATTAAGTTATCGTGTATCATATTCTTAAAATTGCCTCACAATTTATTTTCAGAATTATTTTGTTAAAATAACTTTATTGGAAGAAGATAACTATTTGTTAATGGTGTTATTTGCTTGTTGTGCCTTTCTTTGTTATTGTTCTGGGGAGAAATACAAAATCTAAGTCAATGGTTATTGTGGTCTTTCGTTATTTTTTTAATATGAATTTATTAACCTAAATTTATTTGTATCTTCAGATCTAAATGATTTTGTGATATCATCGTATGAATCATATTTTTATTGTTTCTAAGACTTGTTAATATATATGGCACCCAAAACTTTCATATTTATCTATTTCACACCAAAACTCTTATAATTACAAATATTATATGGAAAGTATCATTTATTATCACCTTTCAACAGCTAAGTCCATCTTTTCGTCCACAGGTAAAATGCTGTTTATAAAAATGAAACTTTTGGGTGAGATTGGTAAATCCTTAAGAGTTTTGTGCTATGTAATTTTCACAAAAAAAATTTATTAGTTTCCATAATTTTAGCTTTGATTTCTGTCTCGTGTGATGTCTTTGTGGGTTTAAAAAGTGGACCTTGCGTAAGGGTTGATTCTGAAAGATGATTTCTCAAGACTGATAGAGATATAAGATGAATGGTCTATTCAATTGTCATTTACTCCATTGCCCCAATCGCTTGGTTATCTTATTTAATCCAGTTGCTCTTTCATATTATTCTTTACTAAAACCACGCAAACTTGATCTTTAATTGCTTTCGCAATCATAGATTCGCAGCTTATCATTTATTGAGTTATAAAAACTGAATTTATTGCGCTTAAAAAGGTACTGGTTTTCGAATTTCACAAGCATCCTCAGCACTCTCTAAAATAATGGAATCAATTTCCAATTGAAAATAAGTTAAGAAAAATACTTATTTCTGAGAATATACATTTCATTCTCAATCGATCAATGTATCAATTAAATGCACACCAAACATAAATCTACAGTTTTGATCACCAACTAAAACAAATCCTGTCTGCTGCATAAGCTGAAAGAACTCTCCATCAATGACAGTCTGAAAATATCCAAATTATCTTTTTTAAGTATTTAATTTGATGCATGAAAACGAAATACAAAATATAAATGTGTCCTAATCAACGCTGGACATTACATGTGCCAGTAAATGGATGGACAGTACTCGAACGTCGAGAAAGAAAGAGAGATGCACTAATGATAAAGGAGAAGTCTGAATTATCAATTCGTGCGATTGAAAGAAGGTCATGACTTGATGGAGGCTCCTCACCATTAAATATGATAGAGAACACATCACGTCGTCACGCGCAACAATGCCGCACTAAACGTTAGCTTTGGACGGTTGGAACTTTCTTGAAAAAAAATTTGAAATTACTATTAAAAAATATGTTTTAAATTTGTTTTATGCATTAAAGGGTTTTTATAGTTATCATAACTTAATTAATTTATTTGTGTAAACCTAAAAAATGTCTGCATGAATCTCGAGACAATCTAATGGTCTAAATTATGGATGAATAATTACTAGGCATTATGAATGTGACAGGTTGAAGACCATCAACAAATCAATAGCCAACTGACCGAAGTACTGGTGAACGACTGAAGGACTACCGATTGATTGAAGGGCAGTCCGACTACTAAAAGGTTACCCAGTCCAACAAGAGACAAGCATCCACACTACCAAACAAGCAAAGTTTAACTATATTTTAACCTTTAAACATTTGATTCCTACACTGATTATGATCTCATTGCAATGTGAAAGAGATTTTGTTATATAAAAGTTTTCAGAAATTCATCCATCCTCCTTTTATTAGGTTTTTATTTAATTTTGTTAACTTTAATTTTAAAATAAAATCAAAATTTTCAAAAATTTCAAACTAAGATCTGACAGTAGTATATTAGAATTAGCCTAAGAGATTTCTTACCCCGCTTCTCTTTGAGATTGATACTCTGGTTTTAAAGAAAGTCTTATATTACTTGAAACGATATGTATACTTGCATAGAACCTATAGTGTATGAAATAAAAATCAAATTCTAAATTCTATAACACATTTATTTTGCACACTAGCCACCTAAAAAAACCGGATCAATTTTTTAGTCAGGAAACTAAATAGTTGCTTGATTGCGGGTCGGGTCAAGAATGCAAAAAATTATAAGAAAAAAAAGAAAATTTGGCATGATCAAAAGATTTTAAAAAAAAATTTTGAGCCTGGACAAGAATTTTACTATATAGTACTAGATTGAAACTATTTCTCAGAAAGCATAAGTCTAAGTGGTTGGGGCAATTTGTTGTAATAAAAGTCTATTCATATGGTGTTGTGGATATTAAAGATCCAAAAACGGAAAGAATATTTAATGTAAACAGACATAGATTGAAACCTTACATGAGTGGAAACTAGTCTATATATGATGAAGTCCTGATGTTGGGTCAACAAGAGTAAACATTGGAAACGTCAATATAACGAAGTTAAACTAAGCGCTTTGTGGGAGGCAATTCATGGTTATATGTGGGGATTGATTTTTTGTTATTTATTGTTGTTATATTTAGATATACATGATAAGAGGAAGCTTGAAACACTAATTTATTGATCGAGATGAGGCTGGGACATATTAATTGGATCTAAGGCAAAATGATGCTTATTTGAGCACTGGCTCCTAGGCATCAAAATTTGGCGCCAAAGCGCCAGTTTATGATATATTTGGTGCCTTGGCGTCGAAATCTGGCGCCTAGGATGAACAGTTCGAAAAAATTTCCCATTGCAGTTTGAACCACCCCATTGCAGTTTGAACCCACTTCTTTCTTTTTAAAACCACCATAAACCTGCTTGATGATCATAAGACTTCATTATCTAGGCGTTTGAGAGTATTTGGGAGGAGGGAAAGAAGAGTGCAAGAATCAACTCCCCTTGAGACAATGGTGTCAAGAAATATGGAGAGCAATAACAATGGAGTTTTTTATAGAAATAAATTCATCAACAAAGATACCTAGACTTACTGCAATGGATTTGTTGTGGTTAGCATTGAAGGTATTGCAGAAAAGATCAAGAAGAATGAATAGGAAATGGTAAGTATTCAGACAAGAATTAGCAACATCTCTTATCAATTGAACCATCTGGACTACTAGATGAAGCTTCAATTTTATCATGCTGCAAATTTCCGGGAAGCAAAAATAAGGATGCATCAAAAGAACAATTGGATCGTAGATAAGTCTGTAGAATTATTTCCTCACTTTTCATTTTACAACCTATTTGTACATCATCAGTCGATGAATATGATTGTAGAGGAAGATTGTGTTAATGATTATGAGTAGTGGGTGTTATGTGTTGAAAATCTGATAATTAGGTGTGTTTGATTTAGTGTTGAACTATGATCTGTAGGTGTCAATGTGCATGTATAATAGTAAGTTATTGTATTTATTTTTCTATATCCGCTAATCTGATTATGTAGGATTGAAGTTTGTTAGTATGTATCAAATTGATGTTGATGTTAGTGTGTTTATGTTAAGTTTGTGAGTATGATATGTGGTGTTAGTGTGCTTGAATTGTTGGATTGGTTGTATTTAGGATTCGGGTACTTGTGCAAATGAAAGTTGTAAGAAGTTTGGAAGATAATAAACTAATCAAA
>JXCR01056270.1:0-19336 GCA_002079205.1 Phalaenopsis hybrid cultivar | reverse complement strand
TAATTTTGAAACATTTAAAAATAAACATAATGAATTAAAAAATGCTATATAAATCTAAATCTCTATATTTCTCTCTAATAATAATGTGGGTTGTAGAAGCTATCATTTTCAATTATAATGCATGTTTTTATTATTATTATTATATATTTTTTTATGAGAATGTGAGGAAAAGATATTGATTTACTCAACACAAATAACAACAAGGTACATGCAATCATTTATATAATGGGTAGCATACAACAGAGTGGATCATTGTAAAAGCAATGTGCATGAAAGGAAAAAACATCTAAAATTTTGATGATTTTAGTCATGGCCATGGCTTCTCAGAGTAATTGTTATGGAAGGCTGAAGCATTTGTTCATGTTGCTTAGTTGTTGTCTGCAAGTTGAAGTCAACAAAGGAAAATATTTAGAAATCTACCACATTTAAATTGTATTCATGTAAATGAGAATAATATTTTCTTCTATTATATTCTATTGATCATTCTATTAATATAGTTTTTTAATTGTAGAGGTATGTCTGATCACCTCTCAAAATTATTCAGATTTGAGAGTTAAATCAAGTAACTTGTGTTTGACATTGTTGTCTACTCATCTACAAGTGATTGAAAAGTTGGTATTTCTTACATTCAAGAAATGTATTGTTTAGTTTGCATATGATTAGAAGAAAAAAAAGCACAAAAGTTAGAGCATCACGTAACATACTTTCTTCATCATCATTATCATGTTAATGATCAACAGATTTAGGCGGCCTCGATGCTGCTTGAGGAACCTCATCATTCTTTGCAAACCTTCCTCGAACTCGATGCCTGCTATCAGCTAGAGTCTTCCTACATGCATACTATAACATTTTTGTTTCATGTCAGTGATAATGTAACATAAACATCATAAATTAAAGCATTTTCTTTGAAATGTCTCAGCTACATTTACCTTGATCTTTTTACTATAATTTCTTGCAATTTTCTTCTCCATGTACCTACTTATCTTCTTCTTCTTCTCCTCTAATGTTAACTGGGGAACCTTAAAGCTTGTTTCCTCATATGATGACAGATCAATAGATGTCATTGGTAATGGACCCGTGCTAGTGTTACATGCGGCCATTAGCTCATTGGAATCACTTAATACCTTTAGAGAAAATTTGATTATAATTTAAATAAACAACTTGGAATTCATGAGTGATGGATGGATATATATACCTGTAAGTCTCTTAGATCATAGGCTGACTGCATGGGTGCAATAGAGTACATTCCTAAGCTGCAGGGTTCCATAGCATCTAGTTGTCTCGCAGCTATTCCAGTATCAGCAAAGATCCCAAAACCAGCACCTGCTCCATCATTATAATGCAGCCCACCAAATCCAGTTGCAGCATCGGTGAAAGAGCAAGTATTGAATGTTGATGGGTCCATGCCCAAACAACTTGATAAATTCATGGCATTTTGGCTTACAATCGGGTCTGGTGAGTAAGATGTATATGCAGGAGGAGCAGAAATGAGTTGGTTGAGTTGATTTGTGTGATAAATTGACGTCATGGGTAGACCTGAAGGTGGTGGTGGTTGGGAGTTGAGGAGAGTGGGAGCATTGTGTGTAGCCATGCAAAGTTGTGTGTTTGTGGGTGTGTTGTGTACTGGTAACATGTAGGTTTCTATGAAGGGGTCTATGTAAGAAGGGTCATAGTAAGTTTCTGTTTCATTGGTAGGGACTGTACAGAAAGAAGGGTTATCGTAGGCTTCCATGTTGTGTATTGTGGGGGTGATGGTGTATGAAGAAGATTGGTCAAAGCTGAGAAATGGGGCACTGGTGTGTGTTGTTGTGGGGTCATAGCAAGGCAGACATGCAAGAGTGGTGTTTTGTGTTGCTAATGGGATGTCTACAGTGGCAACCATTGGAGGAGCAAAAGGAATGTTGTTGGTTGTGGGAGGAACTTCATAGTCATCTTCTGGTCGGTTGGTGATATGTTCAAGCAAGGCATCTTCTTCATACTCGAAGTTGAGGATTTTGTCAGTTATAGAAGGACTGGCAAGGCATTCCTGTTACAATCAAAATTAGATTTTGAGATTGTTAAATTGTCAGTTCTTCACTATTTTGTTATTAGTAATTGGGGTTGCATATAATGATTAGTTTATCATTTTAATGTTCTACAAAATTGTGATTTTATGGATTGAAAAATAAAGAAAATACTTCAATCAATCATAATGCAAACCTTTTTCTCATGATACTCATGAAGATAATATGTGTGTGAGAGCACATGTTATATTGAATGTTATATGCAATTCATATGTAGGCTCGAATGAATTGAGTTTATATCAAAATTGGCTCCTTGCTCGTTATATTCGATTTCGATTTAGCTCGACTAAAAATCGAATTGAGCTTGATCCGACTCGAGTTTGAAACGAGCTTGCTCAAATTCGAGTTATTTGGATCTATTCCAACTCGATTCGACTCAAAATCAAAACAAGATGACTTAGACTGAATTATTTGGATCTGTTTCGGCTCGAAATCTGCTCTTAGCTCGTTATATTCAAAATTTTTAGAATTATATATTACTTTTCTAAACAAAAAATAATTTGAACCGATCTCATGCTAGTTAGAGCCAGTCCCTGTATGGGTCAAAATCAGCTCGAAAAATCTTTTTGGCTCATAGCTTATCTTGCTTATTTTGATCCAATCTCGATCCGAGTTAAAATTTGAATAAATTTTCAAACAATTAACAATCTTCGAATCAAATTCGCATCCCTATTCAAATATGAATTTTATCGAACAATATTCCCAAAAAACGCCAAAAATTTAAGTATGTATACATGAATTTAATATTTAATGAAACTATAATTTAAGAAAATTTCTATATAAATATAAATCTCAATATTTCTCCATTAACTAATCAACCCCACAAGAAATTAAAGAAGAGCATGGGTGACAATCAAATGTATGAATAAAATATAATATATCCAAAAATGAATTAAAATGCTCTCTAGTAATATGCGTGCATTTCAAAATATGATATCAGGATAATAATAATAATAGTAATTATTATTATTTCAAAAAAAATTAGATGCTCTCCGTTTTAACATAGGACCTTGCATGCAATTGTAATTATATATATATATATATATATATATATATATATACAAACATATATATAGTTAAAAAAAAAATGAAATGGCCAGAGGCAATTATAGAGCCTCCAACCACCCATAATATGTCTAAAATTCGAGTACCACCTTCTAAACGACCAACTGTGTCAAAAAAAATTTGAACCCTTGACTTGGGAGGTCTTATACCGTGGATGTCAGTTGAAGTGTATATATATGTGTGTAAACACACACACACACACACACACATACACACACACACATATAGACACACACACACAGACATACACATAAATAGATATATATATGTACACATATACAAATACATACATACATACATAAACATACATACATACATATATGCTGTATACATATATGCATGTGTAGATGCATACATATATGCATGTGTAGATGCATACATATATGTATGTATATATACATTCATACATACATCTATAAATACATTCGTACAAACATCTATAGACATATGTATACGTACATGCATGCATGCATGCATGCATCCATACCTCCATATATATATACATACATACATACCTACATATATATACATCCGAATTTATTGAAGTAATCATTTTTAATGATAATTGATAATTGTGCATATGTATCATTTTGACTCACCACCTTTATAAACCATGCACTAAATTGAATCTTAAATACACAACTTGGAAAGAATATATGTATATATATTTTTAATCCAATCAAGATCAACATTTATTTTGCATGCTTACCACTCAATTCTTATGTATTTATATATCTAGCATCTGAACTTCAACTTTTACATAGCTACCCCTTATATATGCATGAAATGACACATTTCACTTTTTAAAAGTTAAAATAATCGTATTTTTGATGTGATACGAAAGACTTGGGTGGTATAAATGTAAAGAAAAAAAATGTAATATATAAGAATTTGGTGGGTATAAAAGGAAGGCTGCAAGCAAGATTATTCTAAGCTATCTAGTATAGAAATGCTGTTGAGGGTTTAGATGGCAAGAAAACAAAATTAAAGATAAATGTAAGCAGTGAAGGAAGCATCATATATTCCTATGGGTACTTTCAATAGAACCAAAGTGCAGAGATTCTCTACACAGGTCTTTTCCAATGGATGTTGCCCCGATTTTGCCTTTCATATTTTTATGACAATCTTCAATATTAATATATTAGTAGTCTTTGAGTGGAGAATTTGTTACGTGCGGCTGACCGCAGGTCCGAACGATGGTTTGGATACTGTCATGTCGTCGTGGATTGCACGACAGCTTGTTCAGACCGTCGTCTGAACATTTGACCATCATAGGCAATAATTTCTTTTTCATGTATTTGGGTTGTCGTCCGAACATGTGGTCGCCGTAGGCAATAATTTCTTCTTCATGTGAGAGAAATGAGAGAATGTTACATATAATTGCATATATTAATTATTACTCTTGGTTTTTATTAGTTGATTATAAGCTATCTTTATGTAATATTGTCATCTCTCAAATGAAACCATTTTTTTTAATGAAATTAGAGTGCAACAAATTGACATAATAAAATCCATTGTTGAATTTGATCTAATAAGAACAAGTATTTATCAAGCCATGTGATGCACAAACTTAAAATAATAAAAAAAGGTTATTTGACATTGGATTTAACCTAATGTAAATCATTAAATTTTGTAAATTTTTTAGGAAAAATTAGAACAAAATAAGCATTAGGATAGCTCATATTGTAACTTACATTGTGAATGAGACCTATGTTCTGTTTGTGACAGCTACAGTTTATTAAAAAACTGTTGTGAAGCTGCTGAAATAAATCTGATGTTCAAAAAACTATGCTGACAATTACAATTTTTTTTTTTTTTTTGAAAAAATCAGACCGCAACAACAAAACTGTCACTGCACCTAGACAGGATTGGTGAGAAAACACAAATTTCAGCTGCAAATTTTTGAAAAAACTGTCAAAATGCTGTTTACCCAAACCGACAAAACTATAGTGCGATATCGCACCGCCACCCCAAATGAACTCTTAATGGTTTTCATGCAATGTGCAATCCTAATAGTTACTGATCTCATATATGTCATATATCGTGTCAATGCATGCTTGACTATCAATTAGTACGAAAGCTTATATGTTTCATAAATATGAATGTATATGAGCTAGTGAGTGATGTTTGGTATATCATAGAATAATTTTTAAAAAAATAAATAAATTTAATTATTTATTATAATTTTGAACATTTTTAAAATATAATATAATTAATTAAAAAAACCTATATAAATCTAAATTTCAATGTTTCTTTCCAGTAATAATGTGAGTTGCAGAAATTATCATTTTCAATCGGCCATTTAGACGATTATGCATTTTCGAAATTTGTTCTGCACAGATGCAATCAAATATCAAAGAGAAAATATTACATTCGAGCAGTAAATCACTGGACGTCACATCATCATGCACATGAATTTGAGATGACATGACGCCCCATGATTCAATGACATAACGAAGTTCATACGTAATATTTTCCCGGTATTAAAACCAACAAATTCATTATCAATGATAATCATTAAAACTTTCAAAAACACAAAAAAAAAAAAAATAATGAACAAATTCATATAGAACCCGTTTGCAGAGAATCACATCAAGGGAGACGTGCTTCGGCGTTCTTAACAAATCCTCCAGCATTTCTTCAGCATCAAACGAACATTGGAGAAGATGACTCGAACTCATGGCGATAGAGTGAGATGATGATGTGAGAGAGAGAGAGAGAGAGATGAAGAGTGAGTGAGAGAAAGATGGAAAGGGTACGTGTCGTGATTTTGGTTGATGAGAGTGAGGAGGGAAGGTAATAAACAAACCATCTTGAGGATTAACTAAAAATAAAATGTTTTAGGGAGAAGCTTTCTATATATGGCTTTCACAGAAGAGTTAGCAGCTCGCCACCACTAGCTCATAACAGAAGGACATATTTTAAAACAAATTCATAAATAGTGAAATTTAAAAGACTAGACCTTTTACAAAAAGGTTTATAAATAGACTAAATTGCCGAATCAACAAACAATACTTAAAATAATAAAAAATACAGGTTTCTTTCTATTTTCCACGAGAAAATATTACACAAAAATGCATCAGGACTCCAATTACTGTCTGCCACGCGTACAATCCAGGCCACCTTAGCAAAATGAAAAACTAAATAATTTAATACACGGTGAGACATGACTGTACACGTGACAAACAATGATTAGAATCCTCATACAACTACTGGTGATGTCCCTACAAGACTCCAACCCAATAAAAAAGAAGTTTTTTTTATTTTCTTGAAGGCATGCTTGTTGGCGTGGCAGGCAAAATTTTTTGAACTTATGATCCTGCTAAAATATGATAGCGAACTAACCTACCTATGCTTCAGATTTATAAGTCAAGTCTAATGAAATGTATGACAAGTAGATTTTTTGTATTTAGAAGGATTGATGAGGCTTTACGATTAGGCCTTATGTATCAAAAGGTCTAATTATGAATTATATGCAATGGATGTAGTTAACTACAACACATTACATGGTTCTTGATTAACTTTTGATTCAATTCGGGCCCATGGTATGCAAGCTAATCATGCAATGCATGTATTATGTTTCAAGAGTCATGAGGTCCTTGATCCGTGACATGGAAGGCTACAAAAGAAAAAATTTTTGAAGGAGGTACAATCTCTATATTTCACGACTCTTTCTTTCTTCACTCAATCCTCTAGAGATTTCAGGCTTTTTGTAAATGGAAGAGAGAGTGAATTTGTAGAGAGTGGAAGGCCTGTGTGAACGACAATGGAGAAGGCTTATTGAGCTCCGGATTGAAGATATCAAAGGATTGGAGATTCTCGGGGTGTAATTTCTGTTTTTCTTCTTCCTTAAATGCTTTGTAATTTCTTTGAGTTGAATGAAACAAATGTTTGATTTTGTGTTTCAAAGAATGAGTAACTAAATCACTATTTCTGTCCTAATATATTGAATAGGAATTCTAGGTTTTGATTATTTGTTATGATTTGATCAACATCATGTTATGGTGCAAATTTCACCTTTCAAAACTTTATTTACTTGCAATCTGACCAATTGTTTAGTTGAAATAGTTTGTGAACTTTGAGATGTGAAAGTATCCATAATGAAACGTCAAGAATAAATTTCATTAGATCAGGAGAACAGGGATATTGCTAGTTGTTTAGTGTTATCATCTAGATAAATATTTTAACTTTGGGATTTCATTGGATTTAGGTAACTAAATCAAATGATTGTCTTAGCTTTCTTATTGTCACCAGGGGGGCTAAGAACAATGCTTTTTCTTGATAGTTACCAACTTGTGTCACATTGTCAAACTTAGGTTTTAGGATTCAAATCAAGGAATAAACCTTCTCTTGCTATAGTCTCCTATGAAAGTTAAATTATTAATTCTGACTTCGCAAAATTAAATTATTCATTTTCAAAACTTACAAAAAAATCAAACTTTCAAGATAAACTCGAAACCAGTATATTACCATTTTCACGAAGTTTGAAATTTCATTCTTTCCTTATGGGATCGATACATAGAACTCGTTTTTGTATGCTACATATATGACTTGTATGCTTACATGATTTGGTGGTGCCTCGCAGCAATTGGTTTAGGCGTACGATAAAGTATGTTGCAAATAATATAACATGATTGAAAGATCAATTTTCATTAATTATAAAGTATGTTGCAAATAATATAATCACACGAAGGTAAACATTCATGATAATTAATTTAGAAATTTGAAAATGTAGTCCTCATAAATTTTAAGAGTAATGCAACAACCCTAAACAAATATATATTTAGAAATAGTAATTTTATGTTTCTTTTGTTTAAATACTTAATTACAAATTAGAAAACAAAAGTTTAAAAATATATTACTTTAAATTTGATTTTATTTAATGAATTAATTACTATCCAAATCTCAAAAACATCAATCATTCAACATTATATTTTTATGTATGGCATCATTTAAATACCCCATAAAAGTAAATTGATAATAATGTTAATTACTCTTTGTCCTTAAATAAACACATAGTGTTATGTTATGGTATAACTCATATACCATATATGAACAAACGCTGGATCGAAGCTGAGCAAAAGCATCTGTCAAAATTGGGAAGTTACGCGGGTTCGGGGGCAAATCCCTGCGGTATGGTACAGGCGTAATACTGTAATTACATATTGTGCCTAGGGTTTACTCCTGGGGTTATAAATAGGCATGTTAGTAACCCCAAGAGTCATCCCTCTATTATGTAATCTCTTTCCTGAATATTGAAAGGAAGTCACCGCTCTGCTCCCGAGGACGTGTATCTTTGCCGAACCTCGTTAAAATCTCTGTGTTCTTCTGGATTTGTGTCGATTACTGTTTTCCTCTCCCTAATTTACTCAACATGTTATATCATGATGATGACATGATATAAACTCTATTTCAAATATGTCATTAAATCAGGATTTTTATTGGGAAATTTATATACATACACCGCAATTTTTATGTATTTATGCCTCTGACACCAAAGTTAGATTTTTACTTTTATAATGCTTTGGTGTCGTAAACCTATGCATGAAATTTAATATTGCACTTTTTAAAAATTACTAATAGTATATTTTTTATGTAATGCTAAAGGTAGAGTATTGCACACGCACTATGTTAAATATGTAAATATATATGAATTGTGTAATATGTATGTAAATGTCTCCTTTTTTGTGATATTTGTGACAATTTAATTGCAAACAAACACTTTATACATAGTTAAGAAATTAAGGTTCTGTTTAGGACAGCGATACGGTGGTGGTACGACACTGCACCGTACTTTTGTGTATTTGGGCAAACTACATTTTGACACTTTTTTCAAAAAACTGTAGCTGAAATCTACATTTTCCCACCACCTCTAGCGAGGTGCTATGGTAGCTTCTTAGCTAATAGCAGCCACAACTTTTTGAGCATAAGATTATTATTCAGCAGCTTCACAGCTACTTTTTGATAAGCTACAACTGCCCCAAATAGACCCTAAAATGACATTGCAGCGGCCCCCGACATACCCTAAACTAACATGCAAAAATAAAAAAGTAACAAAGCTCTTGACTTCACCACTTGCCCTTGAAAGGAAGACCTAAAGCATCCAAAAAGATTCTACAACAGCCAAAATTCTCAGTTAAAGCAAAGCCCAAAAGTGAAACAAGGAAAGACCAAAGGAATCAAGACTCTACATGAAAGAACTCAAAGCAAGAGGAACCAAACCACATCTCTTTGAAAATTTATGCGAGTAAATGACCAGATTTTGATAAGTAGAATAATTCAATAATTCAATAAAGATTTTTTTTTTATTTTTTTTTCTTAATTTGCAATTGCTTAATAATTGAGTAAAAGGTTTATTAAAAAGCTTGGGCATTTACATGCATACCATGCAATTCCTATGTTTTTACATATCTATATCTTAAACTTGCTTTTTACATTTATTGTAACCAAATATTTCATATCACAACAAAAAATATTGCATTTTTAACTTTTGAAAAGTTAAAATACACCTTTTGTAGATAGGTTTAGGGGAAATATATGTAAAAAATGAAGTTTAGCGGTTAGATATGTGAATATATAAGAATTGAGCAGTGGGCATGCATATATTTCAAATGAATTTATACTAAGATACATTGATTCAAAGTTGAAACCAATTAGTATAGGAACTATAGACATGCCAACCTTTTCATGCATTCATATATATATTAATATATTTTTTTGATTTCAAAATAATAAATAATAATAATAATAATATATACACTATGAGATATGAGAAATTATTGCATCAGGACACCTGATGCAAGCTTCAGGTGTCCAATAACAAGGAGTCACGTAGCAATTTGGGCCCACTAACATACACGGTTAGGGTCCGTGTTGTCACGTGGCACTCTGTCATTCGACATCTGATGTAAATTTGCATCTGGTCTCTTGATGCAATAATTTTTCACGAGAAATATTTGATGTAAATTTAGAGAGATTGTTTACATACTACACTCATTTAAACATTTACAGATATATCCAAACTAAAGATCAATTTAGATAATCTCAAAATTATTTCCCTCACATCACCACCCAAAAGATGCTAGAAAGGCCATTCCGTTGATTTAAATTCAGCAATCAATCCTCCAATAATGGGAATGACATAAATGAGCAGCGTTCAACTCAAGCAACAGAAGCATCTACCAACATATCATACAATTCTTATGTATTTATATATTGGACATCTACACTTTCATATCTACATAAACAACTCCCAATATTTTAACATCATTTCAAAACTATCACAATAAATACATGCATTTCATGCAAAAGTTTGCATTACCAAAGCATTATAAATGTAAATAAGAAACTTTTAAGTATTAAGTATGTGATATATTTATGTAAAGTAAATAAATGAATAGTGACACTCTACTCCTGCCATGAAGGAACTAATGCCCATCAGTCCTGAAGCCCACTGTCATGAGCAACAGAGAATCTCTCCACCATGATCGTGGCCTTTATCAGTTGCTTATTCCCTTCATCTTTGGACTTGAAGCTTCTGCCACCCCTTTACACATGCAAACCAAGAGCACTACATCAACTCACTTCAGTCCTCTCTCTCTCTCTCTCTCTCTAGCTCTTTCTTTCTCTATAACATCAGTTTGCAATATTATATTGATGATAAGTTCCTTATTTGCTTAGTTCCGCCACCACTTTGTGCCATCTAACAAAATTGTAATTTGTTAATGTGATGAAAATCTACATTTTGCAATCTGATCTGGTTAAGTACGATGACTGCTAGACATCTATGATTTGTTTTTTTTTAAATAAAATACATCTATAATAGCCATCGTGGCTTTTTAAAAAACAGCTTCACAACTGCTTCACCAAACAAGTGTAGATGTCTCAAACAGATATTTGAGCTCATAGATAAATATATTATTCTTTATTAGGCTTGATTGATATGTGTTAGGTATGACTCATAATACCAAAATTTAGAGTCTCTTGGAATGAAGAGATGTCTCTTGGAATTTAGTGGGTTGAGATTAGCGTTGCTGATGAGAAGTGCACAAGAGACCAAGTCTTCATAACCTAATCTGCTAGGAGGCCTTACATTGGTGCGTCTCTATCTATCCCTGGTGATTCTATTCCAGATGATCTGCAGAATTACAATCTAGTCAGAGTTAAATCTCTGTATGTTCTTCTGGATTTGTGTCGCTCCTATTTTTCTTCGCCCTAATTTTCTCAACAATATGGATTAATTTCTAGTGAATTAAAGCTTACTAATTTATTAGAATATTGTGGTTTTTAAGTTAAGATTATATATTTAATTTAAAATAATTTTGAATCAGATCAAACTAAGATTCTAATTCCAAATATTATAATAAGGTCCATTTTTCCCTTAATATTTGAAGTAAAATCTTTACATTTCATATTAAATTATATATTTTTTTCATTAAAAATTTATGATTTGATAAATAATGTGCAAGCTCAAAATATAGATTTTGCAAATTAAATTTGATATTTTGAAAATGAGATTATTGATCGGCCTTCTTTTTCTCTTTTTTTGAAAATAATTTTTTCTTACGAAGTTCAAATAAATTTGATTTCGTTGGACAATACTGTTATACATTGTTGTGCATATATTGTATACCGAGTCTAAATGCACCTTGTAATACTCTCTCCTCTTATTGAGGGTAAGATGCAAGGGAGCATATAGTGTGAAGATACGAGAAATTATTACATCTGCATAATATATGTGTGATTAATGTTGTATGTTGATCGTACTCACCTAAGAGCACCCAAAAGGTACTTATCTATGCATATAAATATAGATTTGTGTGTGTATCGTGGCCTGTTGGTAGAGCAACCACTCTTAAGGTCGTAAGTCCCCTCAGGTCACGGGTTCAAATCCCCCTATGTGTTGGGTGTGAGTCTCGAATATTTAGAGCACATGGGGATGATCGGGGCTCGTCTAATATCTTTCAGTTATGCCTTATATGTAGAAGACAAACTAGGGATCTAATGCTAATAATAGGAGGTGACCTGAGATCTCATGAGGATGTGGTAAAAGATTTCATTGCCTCAAAGGCGATGAACACGTGTCACCATAAAAGTATGAACACGTGTCATCATAAGCGCCGTTAAGTTCTATTTTTTTTATTCAGAGGTTTGCTTAGGTATCACATAATTATTATGTATTTGCATGTCATAAAATTATCAATTAAAAGTGTAATTCACTTTTTAAATGTTGATGATATTGATGTTTTTAATATGCTATTAAAAACTTAAGGGTAGTGTATGTAAATATAAAAATTTAAGTAATAGACATGTATTTACATAAGAATTATATGGTATTTAATTTAATCTGGAATAATATAATAAATGAAGTATTAATAAAATTTGACTGATTTTTTTTTTAATAATCTTATATTTTAATACCACAAATTGTATTTATCAAGGAACCCGTTCTTCCCATTGTAGATGCTGAGGTCAGCACTTCAATCTTTCGGTAACATAATATTCGATAATCAACAATATTTTTGACATAAATTAATGGAAAAAGGGGTATTTACATGCATACCACTCGATTCTTATGCATTTTCATATCTAACACCTAAATTTTCATATTTGTATGCATAACATTCAAATTTGTAATATCATATTAAAAGTACCACATTTATTAACTTTTTAAAGGTAAAACACATATTTATACAAGAAGATACATAGAAGACTACAACTTGAGCTATATATGAGAAGATACATCGTAAAATATACGAACTATGTAGCTTAAGTGAGAGCTCGAAGTCAATCTCGTTACCATCCATCTAACTTAAGAAAGATATAGATTCTCTTTAAAAAAGTTGCCGAGTAATTCTTTAGACTCGGAGATCGTCTCAACAAATTTGGTCTAATGAGTCTGACGACAGTGTCGTGTTGTGATGATATAGATATACCAGTTGATGTGATATATATATAAATCAAATAGGAGAACAATCGATGAAGCAAAAATATAACGAGAAAATTCACACCAGAACACACAGATTTACGTGGTTCGGCAAATTGCCTATGTCGACGGAGTTGCAGAGGATTTTACTACTTGAGGAATTTACACTAATCGATCACCTCAACTTACAAGAGGAATCTCTCACTTCCACTTCTTTGCTCTCTCTTATTATCTCTCTACACCGAGATACACTGAAGAAATTCTACACCGAGATATACCAAAGAAGATAAATTTACAAGAGAAATGAACTTAATTTCTCTTAAGCCACGATCCACCAAGAAGAAGCCACTGAAGAACAATCTTCTTCTTTTCTTTCTTCTTCCTTCACCGCAAGGAATTACTTCTTGCACATTTCTTTTCTATCCCGAGGAAACCTTCATTTATCCCGAGGAAAACCAAAGAAGAACACCGTGACTTCTAAAACTGAAGAAGAGGAAGCCTTTTATCACGAACAAGAGAGGAGCGAAGGGATGCTTCGCTTCATAATAGAGGAAGGCGGGAGCGATTGATGCCTACGGTTCGCGATTGGATGAAGCGAAGCAAAGCTTCGCTCACGTAGGAGCAGACGGAGGCGCCGAATCGCGAAAACAACCAAAGCTTTGCTTCGGTTCGCGATCGGGAGCATGAGTCTGGAGCGAAATCGGGCTCCAACGCTTAACATGTTGATGAGTTGTTCATGAGCTTGATGGATATATGATCCCAACTTGAGGGTCGCCAGTACGACATCCTAAGACTTGGTTCTAGGTTGAATGGCGATGTGCGGCTTGTTTGCTAATTCTTCTTGAATTTTGTTGGTATGTTCAAAGTTTAGTGTTGTTGAGATGAGAATGCTTAGGCGAATGAGTAGCTTGACACTCAGATACAAAATGCAAAAGATGTCTATTTATGACGGGGATGGTGTTGCTCCAGTGATAGATAAGATTATAGAGAGTCATTTTAAATGATTTGGCCATATTAAGCGTTGACTGTCTAATGATCCGATTAGAAGAGTAGATGATTTAGATTTAATTTATGTTAAGAAAAACAGAGGCAAGCCTTAAAAGACATAGACATATTGTATAAAAAATTGTCTTAATCTATTATAATTAGATGAAAATATGACAATTAGTGAAACTCAATGAAGAAAAATGATATGTAGTCGAACCCACTTGGTGAGATTAATGTTTGTCGTGGTCGTTGTTGTCCTTGGCATTTATTTTATATTCTTCTTGGTGTTTATTGTTTCTCAAAATTTTGAAGAGATGTGACCATAATGGTTAGTGAATAACTTGACAGGGAGGGTGACAAAACTATAGTAGAAATATCAATGTTTGTTTTGTTATATTAGGTGCTAAGTTACTAAATATAAAATTGTGTGTGTGAAATATATAAATATTTCTATTTTAATTGTTATTTATATAATATATATTTAAAAATTATATATTATATATAAATATATGATCCGTTCCTATTATAATAATTATATATATATATAATTATTATATAATATTTTAGTCTTTATAGAAAGCCTTGAGCTTACGCCGCATAACAGAGAAAGAGTCCAAATCACTCCACGAAGTGTACCGAATCCCTTTCTGCATCTTTCTGTACTTAAATAACGGATCGATTCGGCAGGTGCGGTGGATCTAGGGTTTCTTCGCGGCGGTTGAGACCCCTTTGCAAAGTTCTTGGATCATCTCCGTGCATGCTGTTTTAGGGCAACAATGGCGTCTGCGTTAACGGGGCAAGTCAGTGCGGCTCAGGTAATTGAATTTTTTAGGATCAACAAAGGGGCTTGGTGGATCTTTCGTCGAGTTGTGACTCTGGTTTTTTATTTTTAACCGGACTTTTATTTGATGCTTGGATTTTTAGGTTGGTTCTTATTTTTTGGGGCAGTACTATCATTTTCTGCAACAGAACCCGAATCTGGCACACCAGTTCTATACTGATGCAAGCACGATGATACGTTATGATGGGGTCACGAATGAGAGTGCTTCTGGGATGGCGGTATGTTGATATTAGTTCATAACCTATTCTCTATTTTATTGCTTTTGCAAACAATGTTAGTATGACTATCTTACCATATTGAGTTCTCTTGATATTCCGTCAATCATTTCCATAACCTCATCCTCCTTCATAGAGTAACTTGCCTTCTAAATCATATGTTTGTTCACCTTCATCACTTAAAAAAGCCTTCTTTTGTTAGAACTTCTCATTCCAGGCTTGGTTGTTGCTCTTTACAGAAAGCAATATAGTTATGCGGTGGAAGATTCTAAAAAAAAGTCACAAAGGCTCCTTTTGAATATAAAGATTCTTATGTTGGTGCTTATTCTGATAAATTTAGTTAATTGCATGGTTCTCTTTCCGGAATTAGGCTCCTATAAACTCATTTAGTCAAGATATATTTTTCGTTAGTTTTTCCCTTTTCGCCACCTTATGAATCTTGACAGGTAGGATTGGAACTTACTATATTTCTCCAATTTGTATCAACAAAGTTAGTATTTTAGCTTAGTGATCATGCTTGTACTTTCTTGTTTTTAAATGAGAAATGGGAAGTCGCACTGTATGGCTTAATTTGTTTTCCATGTTAGGTTCCTTCTGGTTTTAAAAGAAGCAAATTTTGTTGTTTTATGTGTATTTAGTTGTGTATTCAGTTTTCGAAGTCTTATAATTTGTGGTCTTCTTTTTGTAAACTTTTCTTTGATGTAACTACCTCTAAAATGTTTATGTAATTACATGTGTATAAAAATCTGTTTCCATCTGCTGCCCAATTGTGGCAAATTTTAGACTTCAATTAAGTTTATTGTTGCTTATTTAAGCGTCTTTTATTGAGGGTAAGGTCTTGGATGAACATTTTATGCATGGTCAATTTATTCTTGATAATGGATATTGGCTTTCAGCTTTGGCTAGGGTGAGGCATTGGATACATCTTCTAGCATGTATCCAACCTTTAGTGAGTATGAGGCGCTGGATAAGATTTCTTGTTTCGATGAGGGCAAGGCATTGGATGTTGCTTGTGGCGAGTGGGAAACTTTTTATTGTCTTTATTTTTGATAATGAATTTTTATTATATAATTATTTTTTATATTATAACTCTTTAAAAATTAGAAAATATAATATTTTATTTTTATGCAGAGTGGATATTAATACTTTAGATTAAGATCAATTTTATTATATAAGATTTAACCATGCTTATTTCTGTTTTTTTGACCATTTGCAAAATAGAGGAAAACTACATTCAATCAAATAACAATAAATTGAGTTAGAAACATCATCTTGATCATAGGTCTATTGAACAGAAAAAAAAAAAAAATTCAACAAAAGTTTTACCAAATCTTTCAACATCAGCATTTCTCATAATTTTTAAACTTTGATAGCTTTATCAATTGAAGCTTAAGAGTTGATTTGGATGCATAATTAAATCATTTCATTAGCTATTGTGTCGCATGTTAATGAAGCTTGCTTTGAAGCATTGACATGCATGCATTAATGTGGTATTGCAATGATTCTGCTATGTCTTACTCTCCTTCTTGCATTTTTTCTATCAGTGTTTTCCAACAAATGATGTATGATATCTTGACATCTATAGTTTAGTAGGGTGAGATGCATAAAAAACACGAAGGCAATAAATCACAAAATTTAAACATCAGAACAACAGTGAGCCTCATTTGATGCAAAATTAAAAAAAAAAATCACTCCATCCATTCAAAATGATAATATTGCGTCACAGGAAGTTGAAATTTAGCAAAAAATCGAAGAACAAATTTAAAGTCATTTGGTGATTAGAATTTACACTATAAAAAGGAAAATTAGTATGTAATGAACACAGAATAATCTCAATCATGCACACAAATTAGTAGGTATGAAGAAAGAAATACAATAGAATCCTCAATTGGTAGATATTGGCCTTATGCCAGCACATGGAAAATTTGCCCGCGGAAGTTTTCAATACTCTTAAAGTACTTAAAGAATCTGCATCCTGCAACAAATGTAATAATTGTGAGGAAAACATAAATTTGATTCAATTATTCAATTACTTTACTTTCCTCTAGAGTCAGTTGTAAGATGAGCAATCTCTCAAAACCCTCTAAAGTTTAGCTTGATATTGCTACTTTTAATTTGGCACAGTAAGAATAGCAAGTTTCCAATCTTAGTTGTATCAAATGGTAAATTTCGAATTTCATAATGTCCTTTCAACAAATTTTAAATGATTTGTGGTCCTTTCTGCAATGGAAAATTTGATAATAAATACAAATTAAACAGCTAAATTACTGCTAAAATGCTAGAAAATTAAACCAACTAGCTGAATGCAGTTATAGTTTCAGAGAAGAAACCAATCAACTAAATAATGCTTCAGTGTAGATAAGATAACCAATCAATGAATAAAATTTTGGTACTATAACTAGAAAACAGTAACCAAACATTGCTATAGTGACTTGCTGCGAGGGCAAATGGACAGAGCCTTATACAAAAAAAATCCAAAACAATCCAATAAAAAACATAGAGGATCCAATAATAGTAATATCCTCGGATGCATTGATATAAACAGACGACTTAAGCATGGGATACTCCTATTTTTAAAATAATAGAATGCGGACATGTTCTTGATTGGACATCATAATTTATATAATTATGTATCGTATATATTTAAATAATATATAGTAATCATTTAAATTAAATAAACATGATATAAGGCAAAAGTTTATAATATTATAGTGATGAAAAAAATATTTAAAGAGAAAAAAATAAACAAAGGAGTATTTTACAATTCATTTAGCATAATAGTGGGCTCGAAAATGGTAAATGCTATGAAGAATATTGAGCACCATATTTTTTTTGTAGTGTTCAACTTTAATAATAACTTAAAAAAGATTTTGCTATCAATAATTTTATTTAGAATATTACAATAACTAATGTGGAAGTTCTTTGGTAAAAAATAAATTATTAAAATTTAAAATTTAATTTTACAAATATATACTAATTTTAAAAAAATAAACTTAATTATTTATGACATTCGAGCAAACTCGATTTCATGCCCTAATTTTTTTTTTTTTTAAATTTGACATAGGTTTGTTTAACACCTGTAGGATATGCGTCGCATTTGTGATCATGTTTGAAATGTGTTAGATACTGCATATCTTTATGCAGCATAATATCAACACATTATAGACAAAAGCTTGCCAAATTAGCGGCAACAATAGTGAACTTACATGCTGAAAATAGGGTATTGGATCCATATAAACTAGAGCATGCAAGCCCATTCTCAGTTGCGACTCACACTTAATTTTCCGTTGATGGTTTTTGGAGAAGCAGATAGAAGAGTAAGAAAAACTTGAATTGGATTATTGGGTGTAAACGTAAATTAATAATTTTAATTTTATGAATAAATTTAATAATTAGCATTAATTAATTAAAAGGATATTAAGTTAATTATCGATAGAAACTTAAATTGCTGTTCATGATGTTGATGCAAGGATTGACACCCCTGAGTGTACTTTTAATTGATAAAAACTTAAATTGCAATGAAGTTCATTTTTTGTTGAATCCTGATGTACAGGATTTACTAAATCCTACTAAGTTAAATCCTACTTGCAACCAAACAGCCCCTAAGAGTTGAATTGAAATATGTTGCTATAGTAAACTAAACCTACGAGGTAAAAACTTGGTGGAGAAGACATTCCACTCTTATAGAAACCTTCATCATAGTCATGTTACAACGAAATAAAGTAGAAAAATATAAGCTAGCACATCAGGAACTAAAAATGTAATGTAAATATTTTTTATTTTGAATGATTAAAGATAGATTTTCATCAAGGAGTTTACAGTGACATGCCAAAACCTTCTTTTTTGATATTTAAACTTCAACACAGTTCTTCTTCATTTTGATGCTCGTCTTTTATTGGTTGTGATATATTCGCAGTCGAGCTCAGGTCGCTCTGAAATTGTATTGCATTTAACACAAGTTTTTTATTTTATCTTATTTTGTTTTTTGAAATAATAACTTGCTCTGCAATTATTTACAACCTGTTTGGTGGATTCTGTGATTAATTATGTAATAGTTATTTGCATAACTCTTTAAGCTTGATTAGCACATGCATTCCATTTGCAACATTTGAACTGATATTGGAACTTGAGTTTTGAAATAATAGAATGTACTTATTACTTTGTTGTTGTTGTTGTTGTTGTTGTTGTTGTTGTCGTGACGAATGATTGTTGTTATTACTTGAGTTTTATATTAATTCCT
>JXCR01056223.1:7564-31245 GCA_002079205.1 Phalaenopsis hybrid cultivar | reverse complement strand
TTATATATATTAATATTAGGGATGCCAAACTGGTTCGTTGTTCGCGAACAACTCGCGTTCGACTCGTGTTCGGCTCGTTCGTTAAGAAACGAATACGAACAGTGACTTCACGAACAATTTCAAACACGAGCTTATTTCAAACAAACTAAATTTCAAACGAACCGAACACGAACACAAGCTCTGTTCGTTCGTGCCGGTTCGTTTACACCCCTACTAACAAGATGTTTTCGACATTCATTGGGCATAGTTAAGATTATTCAAGCGTAAGAGTCCAACCAGTTACTACATGATAGTATGTGATTCTCTGAGAAGTTGTGGTTAAGTTCGTTCTATACGTAGCAAGACTAAGCGAGCATTTCTTTTAGTTAAAATCATTTTTGAGCTCGATCACTCTCTAGACATTAATGTGGGGTAGATATGCCACCAGAATAATTCATGATCAAGCATGAATTTGGCTTATTTTTATGAAATGTAATGTATGATGATTATAATATAAAATTCATTGAGAGATCGGATTAATGCCATTTTTCATTAAAATTCTAAAGTTCGTAATAGGTAAGAGAATCAAAGACTGACCGAACCAAATCTTATAATAAATTCAAAATAGATCGAGTCAAGATTGACTGGATCTGAACTCTATGTTGAATGAGCACCTATTGGAATTATTACTCATCAATAAAACACATTTGATTCTAGTTAATTAGTATATCGTCCCATTTCTAAGTCATTATGCTATGGAAGTTTGGGTGTGGGATAAGTAAATATTAAAGTTTAGGGTGCTACGAAAAATTTTAGTTGTATTATATATATAGTTATATATATATCTATAATTGCGCCGCGTTACCGGATAAGTTAATAGAGCATCTGCTTTGGCGGTGTAAGTCCTCTTTAGTATAGGGTTCGAATCTCACCTCTGGTGACTGTTGTCTTAAGAAGGGGTACTCGAATATTTAGGTGCATGAGTCGCCCCTAGACCTGACAGAGGCTGAGCCAATATGGGTGAGTTGGAGACCTCATGCCCCAACCCATTATTTTTTCAATATTTGAAGGTTATTTTTTAATTTTTTTTGGGTGATTTCTATACATACCACTTAATTCTTGTGTAATTAAATGTATAACACCTAAACTTCAATTCTTACATACATGCCGTCTTACCTATGCATCAAAATATATATTTTATAAAGGCTAAAATAATGATATTTTTAATGTGATGTGAAAATTTTGGATGATATTTATATAAATAAAGTTTATGTGCCATATATGTAAATACAAAGGAGTTGGATGGTATGTATGTAAATGACACTTAACTCTTAATACCATGACAAAAGAATTGTCAAAAAGAACCGAATAAAATCAAGGTAGCATTACATTCCAATTGTCAACTAATACATACATACATTCATACATATATTCCAATTGTCAACTGATACATACGTACATACATACATATTGTTGGATCATGATTTGCTTATAAATTATGCCCATGGAATAGTGTATAAGATAGGAGAGAGAGAGAGCCTTTTCTGGGTAATGATCCTTCTATTTATAGATGATAAGGATAAAATATGTATAATTAAATGCTCGCCTTTATTCTAATGAGGGTATTACATGGCATTCTGAGTACTTTACAAATATAGTCCTACAGTTCGACAAGGAACACTCAGGTGGCCATGTTGAACCGATTTTGATGATCGACCCTGGACTGAATTTGGGTCAGCAGTATTTGGCTCGATCGGCTGAATTTTGTCGATGGACTATCCGACTCAAGTTGTCGACTTTTAATCCCTGGATGAGGAGCTCTGGTTGGCGGGATGAGGCTAGGCTATCGGGCAAATGGTGAATCACCATAATCCGATACATAGCTCATACCTCGATGAGAGGGCTCTTCGGGATGCTCTCAGACCTAGTCATTGTCGATTATTGGCCCTCCCAATAGGGTCTCGGAGGGCATCCCGTGAGGTGATTGAGAATGCTAAACTTTTACTTTGGACTGGGTTGTAGCGAGAGGTAAATTGATTCCTTTGCTCAATTTGATTGGCTTTGGCCTTTGGTCTATGTCTTGCATCTGGTTGCCTCCACCTCCAACTTAGAGGTGTTGTATAGGGTCAAACAAATCACTTAGTCTTCCGCTAATGGGTCTTTTAGTCCTCTATTGGCGGGCCCTCCCAGTCATACTTCTGTCTCTTAGCTCGTTGGATCTCCTCGAGATTTGTGGTGGTGTATTGTTGATGTACGCATACATACATATTTTCTTTAGGTTAAAAATTGGAGAAAAAGATATCGGAATTGGCTGCTTGAAATAAGTCCATAAATAGAAGTCAGCGATATAATAAATTAATGATCTAAACTTGGAGAAGGCATTATTATTATATAAAAATTTAGATAGTTGGTGTTGTCTTCTTTGATGGTGGTCATCAATATTGTGAATGATAATGTTAAGAGTAGACAATAGATGTTGATTGATCACTGGCATGTCATATATCATATGCGGGGAAAGTGTTGGCATTATCATTCTCTTTTGAAGAAAGAAAATCAAGTGATCGGAGAATTAAAGTTCATACATACAAATTATTACAGACAGATGATTGGAGATATCATACAGGAGTAAAGGCACTACCCTTCCCTACAAATATAAATGTTTCTTAATTGAAATATACTCAAATGTGTATTAATAGGACATATTTGAAGTTGTAAAGATGAGAGCTTTCTTATATAATCATAGAATTTAAAAAAAAATAAGAAAATTGTAGTTAAATGAGGGTATATTGGTGGAGAAAAGAACAAAATAATGAGAAAATTACCTCAGTTAAACCCCAAGTCTAAACCAACTCACCTATGACCCCGCTGGGTAGTGAGGCTTACCAATGGTTTCACAATAGTCACAACTGGTCGTGAGATAACCGCTAGAGTACATTATTGCACTTTACACCAAACAATCTCATTAATTGCTACAATTTCATAATGAAAATAAGAAGAGAAACTAAACTACAACTCTCATTATCCTTTAAAAAAATAAGAGAGTTAAACCTACTGTCCCATTTCATTTTCTCAGCACAACACAACCATTTGTCCTGAGCAAAATTTGAGGAGGAAAGATTATAAAATGTTTAAATTTATTTTTAAATAATTTTAATACTTGAATAACTAATTAAGTTTTATATTGAACTTATACTAACATAAATTTAATATTTTAAACCCATCTAATCAAAATTTAAAATATCTTCATACATTATTATTGTTTTTTAAAATCAAATGGCGTCCTCTTCACATACTTGAATCTACTATGTCACTATGACAAGTCTTGGCCTTTAAATTCATTATTAGGTCTAGTGGACCCATCATTCACACTCATATGTCACTATATCTATGCCAAATTACTCTGTGAAGAGCAAGTTGAAGTTCCGAGCCTCAGGACTTGGTTTAATACCAAATAAATTATATGGATGGCCAAAAAAGGCCCTTCATGTCTCCCAATCTTATGCTTCCCTAAAGCTCTGAACATGGCCTTAGAAGAAGCTAAGCTAGTTATGGACTCATCCATAAAGCCTAATAAATAGACCACCTCATGAAAAACCATTATCAAAACTCAACCTAGCCATTAATAGCTTCTCCAGACTGAAGCATACTGAGACCACATCCATTAGTCAGAGTTTTACACAACCTTAAAATACTGAGGCAACTAATTCATTGAGCTATACAAAATTAATTGACACTGCTCCACAATATATAACTACATGTAATACAACTTAGTTGAGAAATTTAGTAAGCCTTCAATGAAAATGATTTTAAAAATAATCAGGAACAATAAAATAAACTAGCAAATGATCTTCAAAGTCGTATTTTTATAAACCCTAAACCAAAGAGTTATGATTGATTTAACAAAACTAATAAAAAATGGGGATGATATTCAAGCTCAAATAAAAACTCCTATGATTCGCTAGTTCTAAAAATAGTAGCAATATAATGATCAAGGAGAAATCAAATCAACAAAAAAAATTTGGGGCATTTACATGCATGCCACACAATTCCTATTTATTTACATATCTAACACCAAAATTTTGTTTTTTATAATTATAACCCAAATCCTTAAGAAACACCTTTTCATGCATAGTTAAAGTGTTATAAATATAAAAAACTAACTTGAGGAGCTAGATATGTAAATACATATGAATTATGCGTTATATATGTAAATATGTCAAACTGTTTATATGTACTTCTCCTTATTAACTCGATTTTTCAAACATTGCTTGAAAATAAGAGAGTACTAGATTGGATCAACATGGGTGACTTTGAATTTTATTGAAGACATTTAAGGGCTCATTTGAAACAATTGGTTGTGTCGACCCTTGGCTTGAGCTTGATTAATTTTACTTAATTTGAGCTCGAGATAGAGCTTAAGTCTACAGCTCACGAGTCAGCTTGACTCACTTGCACACCTAATAGTAGATGATGTGAAAAAATGAATAATAATTAAAATGTTTAAAAATTATGGATTGAATATCATACTACTTAAATATAAGCACTGAATATTTGGTTGGTTGAAGTGAAGGAATGCTTCAGACCTATTGTGTGAAAGAAAAATACAGTCTTGATTGAAAGGAAAATTTTATAAGATGTTGGTAAGACCTGCAATGCTATATGGCGCTGAATGTTGGCCTTTAAAAGAGAAGCATAAAACTAAGTTAAGTTTTGTGAGAATGATTAGGTGGATGAGTGGCTTCACACATAAAGACAAAATACAAATGAATATATCCATGATAGGGTTGGTGTAGCTCTAGTGCTGCAAACGAGTCGAGCTTGAGCGAACTGAGCCTCAACTTGTGTTAAACTTGTTTCAATTTGGCTCGTGTTCGAAATTGCTCGTAAACAATGCGTTCATGTTTGGCTCGAATAACATACTCATGTTCTTGTTCTGCTCGGAATAGACTCGGTAGAACTTAAAATGTAGCGAAATCGCGCCAATAATACCACGAACTGCGGAATAACATCGATAACACATCAACAACATCTGCAATAACACTTGAGTAACACCAAAATAGAGCGAAATAATACTGATAACACTAATGACACTACAGAATAACACCAATAACACCGCATATAGCAAAATACTGTTGACAACACAGCGAGTGTTACTCTGTGTTATTTCGCGGTATTATTAGTGTTATTCCACGACACGGAATAACACCAATAACACCGCAGACGGGGGAATAATACCGATAACACAACAGTTGTTACTCGTTATTCTGTGGTATTATAATTGTACTTGCTTTTAAGCTTATACATATATGCATACATACATATATACATACATACATATATATATATATATCAGAATATCCTAATAAAAAATGATGAGAATGATTCCTAAAACCCTTAAATTTAATTTAAAATGAATGTAATATTCAAATAATTAATTATTTTCTATATATAACTTGTCTTTAAATAAATTCAAACCTTTAAATCCATATAATGAAATGTTAAATATTCTCTTACATTATTATCATTTTTTTTTAAAGATAATCTTCTACACAAACTTGAGAAATGGCGTGAAGTAAAGGATCATTGTGGGCCTGCTCGGCCCACTTCAAAGGCTCCTTAGACTTAGTTGAGGCTCATGACTTTGTTTGCTACTATAAGAAACATTATAGACAGCTAAATAATACTTAATGGGCTTTAGTGAATTAGCCTAAGGTGGACATGTGCATTATTATACTTTTGNAAACCCTTAAATTTAATTTAAAATGAATGTAATATTCAAATAATTAATTATTTTCTATATATAACTTGTCTTAAAATAAATTCAAACCTTTAAATCCATCTAATGAAATATTAAATGTTCTCTTACATTATTATTATTATTATTATTAAAATAATCTCCTACACAAACTTGAGAAATGGCGGGAAGTAGAGGATAGATGTGGGCCTGCTCGGCCCACTTCAAAGGCACCTTACCCTTTGGAGCCTGTTGAGGCTCATGACTTTGTTTGCTACTAAAAGAAACATGGTAGACAGCTAAACATTACTTAATGGGCTTTAGTGAATTAGCCTAAGGTGGACATGTGCATTATTATACTTTTGTGATTCCTATTTGATTTGAATCTATTAAGACAATTAAGTTTAATAAGCCAATTGAGTTAATAAAGCACTTAATTAGATTTAATTAACTAAACCAACCTAGCTCAATGAGCTAATTAATGATAATAGATTTAGAGAACTGCTAACAAATTCTTCGTTTGAAATAATTGACCCCAAAGTCTTGAATTATAAGGACGACATCAAAGCTATTTTGTAAGGAAGATTTGTTGTAGCTATTATTATTGTAAGATGAACTTAAGGGTCTGTTTGGGGNAGAACTGCTAACAAATTCTTCGTTTGAAATAATTGACCCCAAAGTCTTGAATTATAAGGACGACATCAAAGCCATTTTGTAAGGAAGAGTTGTTGTAGCTATTATTATTGTAAGATGAACTTAAGGGTCTGTTTGGGACGGCGATGCGGCACTACAGCGTTTTCACATCGGACTTGGCTAGGCTTGGTGGCAGCTTTCAAGGTACGATCTCGCTTTTTCAAAAAAAAAAAAAATTGTAATTGTGCACGCAATTTTTTGAACAATAGTTTCTTTTTCAACAGCTTCTAAACAACTTTTTAATTAGNGCGATGCGGCACTACAGCGTTTTCACATCGGACTTGGCTAGGCTTGGTGGCAGCTTTCAAGGTACGATCTCGTTTTTTCACAAGAAAAAAAATTTGTAATAGCACTCGCAACTTTTTGAACAATAAATTCTTTTTCAGCAGCTTCTAAACAACTTTTTTAATTATACCATAAATGAGAAAAACATTGGCAAATGTTGCAAGTGATAACCCACCAAATGTTATCAATATAGCGATATAATTGAACAATCTATGAGAAATGAACAGTATATAATCTCCAATTAATAATAAGTAACATGATTATTATTATCATATGCATAATTTTTTGACTTCAATATCACATTAATGGTAAACTCGGGTNGAGTTAATAAAGCACTTAATTAGATTTAATTAACTAAACCAACCTAGCTCAATGAGCTAATTAATGATAATATATTTAAAGAACTGCTAACAAATTCTTCGTTTGAATTAATTGACCCCATAGTCTTGAATTATAAGGACGACATCAAAGTAATTTTGTAAGGAACATTTGTTGTAGCTATTATTATTGCAAGATGAACTTAAGAGTCTGTTTGGGACAAGTTGTGTTTTGACAGTTTTTTTCAAAAAGCTATGTTTTTCATACCACTGAAACCAGCGTTTTCACATCGGACTTGGCTAGGCGTGGTGGCAGCTTTCAAGGTAAGATCTCGCCTTTTCAACCAAAAAAAATTTGTAATAGCGCACACAACTTTTTGAACAATAGATTCTTTTTCAGCAGCTTCTAAACAACTTTTTAATTAGACCATAAATGAGAAAAACAATGGCAAATGTTGCAAATGATAACCCACCAAATGTTATCAATATAGCGATATAATTGAACAATCTATGAGAAATGAACAGAATCTAATCTCCAATTAATAATACATAACATGATTATTATTATCATATGCATAATTTTTTGACATCAATATCACATTAATGGTAAACTCGAGGATATGAGATATGTTACTTCAAGCATTTAAATAGATGTGAATAACATAAACATCATCATGCACCCAATATGTCATCTTAGTAGCAACACAACTGTGATGGGAGCTTAAGCATCACCTGTTGTTCGACAAGGAGTGAACTTCATAGTTTTTTGTCTTCATATTAATATGCAACATTTACATATTCACCACACAATTATCATGTATTTACTTATATGGAATACAAACTTCTATGTTTACAGAGGCAGTACTTAACATTACACATAAAAGTATCATATTACTAGCCTTTTAAAAGTGGAATATTTGACTTGTAGATCTATAACATCAGTGTTATAAATGAAAATATCAAATTTTAGACCTTAGACATATAAATGCATATAGAAATTACGTCATTCAGACAAACTGGAACAAAATAAAAAAAGGATGACTGACCGACTGCTAAGTGTGACCAACCTTATTTCTAATTTCTAACACATCAAACATTGTTGAAGCTCGTCACGCACTTGCTGTGTTGTTGCCATGCATAGTCCGTTGTTGGATTCAAACCAAAGTTTCCATTTAATTTATTTATACTTAGCACACTGCAAATTAATATTTGCAATTGCACATCGGGAATGTGCTGGCACGAAATTTTAAGAAGATCCAATGGTTTAGAAAGTAAAAAAAAGTATAACTAAGGAGGGCCCGTCGGCAGAAGACCAGGAGACCTACTTATCTAATAGGACATAGCAGTCCAAACAAAAGCTAAAGTTGACCGAATGCGGTTATCTGAGCTAGGACCAACAAGACTAAAGACATCCAAATGATATGAGTTCGAAACCATTGGACCAAGGTAGGACAAATAGGCATGCAAGCAAACTACCATAAGAAAACCCATCAAGGCTGACAATCAACCTTTCAATAAACCAGACCTATGAAAAGAACTAGCTCCTCAGTACTATCAATTATCCTATGGACACCCCACAGGCTTCTTATCAGAGATAAAAAAGTATCCATGTCACAAAGTCTAAATCCATCCGGCTCTCCATAATGGGGAGTGAGCTACCTATCGGGTTACGATGATTTGTCTTCTACCCGATACCTAACATCGCTCAGACGACATGAGCTTATTATCGGTGATCAAAAGTCGACAGTCATACTAGACAAGCTGATCAACAAAGTCTAACTAATCATGCCAGCCCTGGCGACTCGAAGTCAATTGAAGGCCTATTGACAACCTTAACTCAACATAGTCAAACGAGCAAACCTCATTGTACTGAAGCCTACCAAGCTCAGCCGATTGAGCTAGAAGGTAGCCGAGTCATAGGCCCATACATGTAAAATATCTAAAATATCATATAACGCCTCAATTAAAGTAGCAGCAAACATATAACTTCACATATTACACCCATTTTCCATAACCAGAGCATCATTTTATGAAATAGACAAGGTGTTTTACTGTGCTTTGATATCTCTCTCTCTCTCTCTCTCTCTCTCTCTCTCTCACTCATTTCTTATGCTATAACCCTTGAGATGTGATTCACGGACAGGTCTGAATTCAATAACCTAAAAGATGTAGTGAGTGTGAATCATGCAATAGATGAGAAAATGGCAGGCACATTGAAAAGAAAATCACTATAAAGAACTGGTAACATAGAGTGCACTAGAGAATTTGTAAACCAACAAATCTAGGAGCTAAATGATCAGATGTTGGATGACATCTGAGACTCATTGGCTCGAGGAAAGGAGCGGCACCCTTGAGAGGAAGGGTTGACACCAAACGGCCGAAAGCCATTTAGGAAAGGAAAGAGATTCCTAATGCTTGAGTGTTTTAGGTACACTGAGATGCCTCTTCTATCATAAAATGTGTTCTCTTAACAAATCTCTAAGGTCGAGCAGCTATAGATGTTCAAAATCCATGCACTAGAAACATACAAGGGTCATACTGATCCAACCAACCACATAACCTCATTTGAGTCGACCACATGGTTGTTGAGGAACAATGCGATGCACTAAAGTGTCATCTTTTCTTGACCACACTAAGAGAGTCGATCCTCATGTAGTTCAATGGTTTAACCCAAGGAGTGACTATCTCATTTGCTTACTTTAAGCAAATATTAGTTGTGCAGTTTGCGAGCGTCCAAAAGCTCCAAAAGAATTCACAGGTCCTACTATGGGCCAGGTAAGAGTAGAATGAGAGCCTCTGCTCGTTTATCAATCATCTTCGGAAGGAGATGCTGGAATTGTCAGATCTAAAACCCACAGTAGCATGTGATGTCTTGGCCCAAAGTTTAAAAGAATGACCATTCCAATATGCTCTAGGCCTACATCAACTAAAGACCATATTTTTTGGAGCTGGTCAACAATCATATATCGGCCAAGGAATACAACTCTACCCCCACTTTCTCTATAACAAAGCATTTTACCCGTCGTCTGTAGAAGAGGGCCCCAAGGGACGACGGGTGAAGAGCTAGGGATCATTCGCCTCACTCCGCTCATCGACTTTATGAATACAATTGGCTACTCTAAGATCACAAGGGACTGAAAGATCCTACCACTGTGAGAATCAAACACAATATCCCGATCAACTACCGACTCGGTACAATGAGCACTTGTTGCCCCATCACGAGACTCTCAAGACAACCCCATTAATGGTATCAATGGTTGAGATAGAAGAGACTATCCAGAATAAATAATACCTCAAGAGAGTCGATGAAGATCGAAGCTTGCCTTTGAGTCGAAGAAGTATAATACGTACAATCGGGATCACAATCATAATACAGAAGATTGTCAGCACATCCAAAACCTGATCGAGAAACTGATCAAGGCTGAAAAACTAAAGAAATTCGTGACTCCAAGAGCAGCAAACCAACAACAAAGAAAAGCTCCAATGAAAGAGAATTCAAACTAGCCAATTTGGGTGCATGTTACACATTATGGGCATAGTCCCAACTATCTTTTAACATTCCAAATAGTAAATCCATGTTCAGAGCAGTCCAAGTAGTCGATCATAGAAATACCCCCCTACTCAAAAAACTTAGTTGGCTAACACCACTGATATCCAAGCTCCTCACCAATTGTTCAAGGAGATGTTTTAAGGTTAAACAGTCTTCCCCAGAGTTAAATTAAAAATAAGAGCTAAATGATATAATAAATATTAACATTTTTAATATAATTTAAATAATCAAATAGTAATGCAATAATGACATTTTCATCACTTTGTCATAAAATGTTCTAATTGAGAATATTTCACCCTTGAATATTTTTAAATAAAAAATAGTAAGGATACAACGTTTTAACTATTTTTTTTATTTTATATAAACATTTATTTATAATAACCCATAAAAAAACTAATTATTATTAGAATTAACATGTTTATAAAAAAATCGAGCCGACTCACTGGTTCAATCGTGGTTCTATGTGTCTTTATGCGGAAGCATTTTCAGAGCTTGGACCAAGCCGACACGATTGAATAAATCAGACCGGCTGGTCGGATCAAAATTTTAAAACAATGCTTAAACCATCAATTAATTTATAAGTCTACTAAGAGAGCAATCAAATTGAAAATAAGAAAATCTAATAATAAAAAAAAACAACATTAAATTCTTGCCGCAATTATCAGAAACAAATTATAGAAGGCTTTTGCTCATCAGAGGAATACATTCCGGACATATAGAAGGACTTGGCACATATCACCATTAGCACCTACTCTAGTGGCCATTGGCAAGAATGTTGGCACTCAGGCCAGCAGCTTTTCCGGCCACACTGATTGCCGCACCCTTCTTAGCATAAAATCTCCGGTACATTGAGTCCACATGGGTGAGGTAGAACGTACCAGGAGAGAGCAAACTCGTGTCTTTGCTCGTCTCGAAATCCTTCGCTCCATAGCGATGCTCCATCAGCTGCATTGTCTCGATGAATTTCTCCGGCGAAAACTGAGACCAAAGATATGGATAGGAATCAACATATCATTATTGTAACTAGATGATGCATGCTTGATGAACAAGAGAAGTTTCAAAATGATAACCATTAAGCTTTTCTCCTATATTAACATTAGGATTATAATTCTAACAGAAATATACCTCATGTCTCGCCTCCAGCTTTTCCACAACATTTAGCACTGAGGCTATGTGTGATAAGCTGAATGGATGTTGACCACCATTAAGCTTTAACGAAAACATGGTTGAAGCAAGGCCACTGCCATATGAGAACATAACTATACGCTGATCAACCTGTAAGCATAACTAAATAAATTAACAAATAAAACTAAATTTACAAAAAGAGAAAAGGAATTANGAAGCAAGGCCACTGCCATATGAGAACATAACTATACGCTGATCAACCTGTAAGCATAACTAAATAAATTAATAAATAAAACTAAAGTTACAAAAAAAAAAAGAAAAGGAATTTACAAAATTAAGAGTACTAACATAATAAAGAGATTTACCAGGGTGCTATGCTTATTATGAATAACTGATGCAAGTGCAGCATATAGGGATGCTGTATACATATTTCCAACTTGTTTTGGAATCAATGTAGATGGCTTAACTTTTTCATCATAAAATTGCTTTGATACTTGTTGAGCGATCTGAAAAATATCTTAGAAAATATGATTTTTTTTTTAAATTAAAATTAAATACCAGGGAAAGATCAGATTATAACCTTCTCAAGGTCGCGATTTTGATAGCTCTCATCACCTGACAAATTTAGAAATGGCTCCAGTTTTGCCTTTGCACTGTTATCCACATGGCTGATGAAAAAGCAATTTGATGAAAATTAGTTTATCAGTTTCGCACGCAAAAATTGTGTTGGAATGGCACAAATAATCAAAAAAAGCGAGGGACAAATTTTTGGTAGCTAAATGTTAGCATCATTAAAAAGCTGATTTTTGATAGAAATACATAATGTCGCAGAAGAAGAAGACCATTTTTAAAGCTCTGCAAACCTTGGAATAATACATTATAGAACTCATTTCATGGCTGAGAGAGGAAAAATGCTTTGGAATTGGGTGATTATGTTACTAATAATGTATTATGGTAAAAGCACGTTGAAAGCCCATTTAGTAATATATAATTGGGTTTGATGTGGAACCATAGAATACAACAATAACAACAAGAAGTCTTTCTCCCAATGTGGAACCATAGAATGTTTTTAAAAAAAAGGGAAAATTGCATATGTAGCACATGATTCTTGTGTATTTACAAATCTCACAACTAAATTTTCATACATACATAGCACTTTGGCGCTTTAAACCTATGCATGAATGTATTTCACTTTTAAAATGTGTTAATAGTGTTATTTTTTATGCGATATTAAAGATTTGAGTGCTATGTGTATAAATATGAAAGTTTAGGTGTGAGATAATGTAAATACATAAAAATTGTGTGTAAAGTACATAAATGCCCCTTAAAATATATGCATATAAATATCGGTGATTAGGCACAAATACTGACTTTATGAGACAAGAAGAACCATGATAAAGATCTTTTATACATCATCAAGAACATAACAGTAAAAAGAAACCAATTCACAACCGAAATGAGTGTAATTCACTTTAAAAGGTGACAAGGCATTGCATCAAATATTCACTGCTATGTTTCTCACTGAAACTCTACACCGTGGAAAAGAATTGTTGATATAAAAAGATATGCATAAAAAGAATGACCGAAATTACTAAATTTCAGTACTTGTATTATCCTACCAACAAACATATAGCAGAAATAAAAGGTTGATAGATGCAGAACTAAAATTACTGCAAGTTGGACAGCAGGATGTACCTCGAATTACACAGGAAGTCATTGAAGTACAGCCGTGAAAAACTTTTTTGCACAAGCTGTTACAGCAGTCTATAAGTTAGTAGAAAAAACTTATCCAATAAAACCTTTATACAAATCAGAAATTACAATCTGCAAGTTCATGGTTAAAGTAAGATATTTCTGATACCTTATTGTATGGAGAATGGAATACAAATGAGTCAGCATCAGAAATTGAAAATGGTTTCCCTTCAAATTTTTCATACCTACGAGAAAATCTCATCAGTGTCAGATTTTACCACACAGCTTAAAGCAAACAAAGAATCACAAGCTTACTTGCTACAATAACGCTTGTAACATGAATCTAAGGCCATGAGATAGCATGTTTGTGATAGCTTTCCGTCCACAACCTAAAAAAACACAAAAGGAATGAGAGAGCCATATTCATCATGTATTATGCATTCACACTAAACATCCAAAGTCAAAATTAACAATGGAAACATCCAAATTGTTTGGTTTCAGCTCAATGCATCCTTCGAGCTATTCCCGACTAAGAAATAATTTGGCTGTTAATTTCAGTTTATCGACAACATTCTTAAGAGCATTTGATGTTTTAATAAGAAAAATTTTCCAAAAATTGATTAGTAATTCAATAAACTGGATTAAAAAAGAGATAAATTTTATGCCATTAATGCAAGCCTAGGCATCCAAAATCTACAGTTTAGCTACTTTATAAAGAAAGTATAATGCATGTTGAGGAGTTAAGTGATTTTTTTATGTTTTACCAAGTGCAGTAATATACTACGATATTTTGTTAACATTTTGTTTTGNTGAAAGCATTTAATTAACATTTTGCAACTAAGTCCTATGAATTATATATTTTTGTTGAATCATGATATGTCTCTGAACCACAACCAAGGAATAGAGTGTAAGATCAAAGAAAAAGATATGTGAAAAGAGAAATGCACAATAATGAATAGTGATCGATCTTATAAATTAGTTATTTTCTTATAAAATAATTCACATATTTATAGAGAATGAGATATGATATGTGAAGTTATATGTTTGCCCCTACTTTAATGGGGGCGTTGATGCGGAAGCTATATGCGCCCCGAAAGCAGAGAGATCCCGCAGGAGTCGAATCCCCTTGAAACTTCGTGGGAGCCGCAATCTCGCGTGAAGGATTGTGAGTCATGATTCCGCGGCCACGCACGAAGTCGGGATGGGGGTCGCGATATTTCATGACCCAGGGAGGCTGTCTCTCAAGTTTTATGCACTGTCTTCTTTTGAGTGTTTCTTTTCTCTGGATAATTCTTGTATTTTCCAGTCCATTCCTTTTGTGTAGAAGTGGGAGGCTATAAATAGTTGTCCCTTGTGTGTGAGGGAGGCAGTTCTACATAATTGTTTTCTAATCTCCTTTGTGTTGTCGCTTCCCCCTCTTTTTAGGGTTGTAACTGATGACAAATGGTGTTTCGACTGTATCCTGCTCTGATGAGGTGTTGTAAACTTCAAACTCCTTCTCTATTACTCACAAACCCCCTTTTCCCTACCAATCCCCTAACTATCTACCAACCCCACATTGCTCCACCGCTCTACAGCCATCCCTAATTCTCCATGATCTCGTCATCCAATCCACCTACAACCAATCACACACAATCCTCTACCTACCCAACACTTGCTCGTCCCGCTGACGTTGCTATCGCCTTCGAAGCTCTTCCTTTAGGTCTAATTAGGAATTTGTCTATTATTGTATTTCTCTTTTATTTGACTCGTGTTGTATCATTATTTTATATTAATAAATTTTACTTCTTTTTGAATTATGCCACATACCAACTAGTTATGGCATCGTTTGGTATCAGAACCAGCTCAACTCTACTTCTATCCTAGGGAAAAATTGAAGATAACTAAGTGGGAGAAAATGAAGAAGGCAATTAACAAAAAATATTTCTCACTGCATCATTGCCAAGACATGTTCCTAAAACTCCACAACTTGCAGCAACGAGATCTATTAATTGAGGAGTTCATAGCCCAGTTCGACCACACAGCTAAAGCACAAGCTGATAAAGCCAATGGAACACATGATTGTCAGATATTTCAGAGGCTTAAAACCCGTCATTAGCGGTACAACTACAACCATACTGGACGTTGTGCAAGTCAGGATGGACTATGGGGGACACCTGTTAAATGTGGTTAGTCGAGAAGAGATGGAATGGCTAAAACCAATACTCAGATTCAGGAGTAAGGAAAACAGTACGACTACAAAAAGAGGAAATTTAAAAAAGATGAAGAGAAAGTTTGAGGAACTGACAACCCAACAGGGAGAGTCAGACAGTTACAATTTATGGTCCTGGCGATAGAAGGAGAGCTCATTATCGCTCCATTGGAAAGTGCTCCAACAAGTTCGCCCAAGAGGACGCCATAGACTTGCACACAACGCAGAAACATGAATCATCATAAACATAAAATGCTTGATTGCCTGAATAGAAAACTGACTAGGGAGGAAGCTTCATGAGATGTTCTAGTAGTTGTGCAAGAGGAATAGATGCCAGATCAGTCCGTGGGGGATATTTTTCCCCAGTTATCAACAAGATAGACAAAGGCAGAGCCAAATGTGGAGCGTACCCTACCGGAGTATACACTAGTCGAACCTTGTGTGAAGGATGCATGAAGTGTAATGCTTCTCTGATAGAATGCATCATAGTTCCAGTGGTATAGAGGAGCGAAGTTCACCCATATGATGAGTCGTACATCCCGCACTTTGTTAACCAAAACAACTTCAGAATATTTCAGAGCATGAGTTGGAGAAGTTTCAAAGGGTTTGAAAGCAAAACTTTGAAATTTTTTGAAAGGACACAAGAAAATATGTCAACATTTTGGACGGATTAGAGTTACATACGGATGTATTTTTTGAGAGTGAGTAAATGAGGATAATTGACCGCGTCTTCAATATAAGAGATAGAGGTCGAATAGGTTGTTTGAGAAAGAGGACTTACTCAGAGCACCAAAAATGGATGAGGGGTAAAGACAGAATCACTATTCAATGTAGATGTTGTTACAACTTCATTCGTGATGATGAAGGAAATCCTCAAGGGATTATTAGACACGATGAAGTGGATCCGATGTTGCCAGTTATAAAGAGAACGATCAAGAGAATGGTGTCGTGGCACGTCCTGCCAGCGAATTGTGTACCCAACTGTTGCATCATCAACACCTACGAGGAAGGGGATTGCATTTCACCCCATATCGATCGTCACGACTTTTTGAGGTTGTTCTACATAGTCTCCTTCATAAACATATGCAATATAATGTTTGGCAAGGACCTATGGATAGTTGGCTCGGGAGAGTTCCGAGGACCAATTGAAATCCCTCTACCTGTTGGATCAGTTTTGGTACTCAAGGGAAATGGGGAGGACTTGGCAAAACACTACATCCCTAGAGTTCCACAAAGAAGAGTTTCAATTACTTTCAGAAAGATGGGTGACAGTAAAAGTGCCATTTGGTTATCAGCCTGACCCATAGCTGGAAGATCTACTACCTCTAGAGGTATGAGACAACACACTTCTAAGCGTATACAAGGGGATTTTTGTTCTAGAGTATATCTTAGAAGGTGAGGCTGGTCTCTACACAATTTCAGAGGATCGAAAGGTTTTGCTAAATCAGAGCACGGAGAACTATGATTTATGGATAAGTGTAACTGTTATGTTTTGGGTATTGTCAGATTGTACCCCACAATATCAAATTCCAAGGAAGATTGACAAAGATCATTTTGATTTCAGCAGTTCAGTGCAAGTTAACATGTTCTAAATTTGTCACGTTGTGCGATTAATTTAAAGTCATTAAACTGAATGTAGATTCAAGTTTACAAAAAAAAAAAAATAATACAAACAAGAAATGTTAATAACATCAAAAAATAACAAAAAAAAAAAAAACAGACAAAATGAAACACGATACTCCGAAGAAATGGACAATTATAAAAGGAAAAGAAGAAACATGAAAGTAAGACAAACAAAAATGATAAAACAGTCTCCAAATTAAAACTTTGACAAATCTCATAATCTCTAAAAAGTTCACAATTCTCACAATCCTCACGGTTCTCACAAAATTTTCATCTTTGTAAATTCTATAATTTTCCACAAATCTTATGATTTCTGCAGAACTTTCATAAAATTTCATGATCTCTGCAAATCTTGCAACCTCTATGAACTTCCACGTCTCTCACAATTCTAGAAGCTTCACAATTCTCACAATAAAATAGGTTCCCATAGCTTTCACACTTTCTCACATCACAACATTCCGAGGTCGATGCGAAGATTTTGATTCCCACATATATGAAATTCTATGGTCGGTGCAGAGATTTCAATTCTATATACATGACATTCTAGGGTTGATGCAAAGATTCTGATTCTACATACATGACATTCAAAGGTCGCTGTAGGGATTCTGATTCCTTCCACACAATTTCCACATTCTATCCATAATTTTCGACACTCATGGCATTCCAAGATCGGTGCAGAGATTCTAATTCCTTCACACAATTTCTGCACTATATCCATAATTTTCCGCAATCGTGACATTTCAGGGTCNGAAAGGGAAATCATTTTATGCACAAATGCAATACATCAAATAGGTTTAAAACCAATCAAAAAAGAGGTGCCTGAAAAGAACAAAAACAAAGTTATATAATTTAATGTCAAATGATAACCAAATAATTCAACAAAACTGCCATGTAAAAGCATGGTGGAATGAAACAAACCGGATATTCGCTGGCAAGTATAGGCTTATAGAAGTCGTAAACATGAGCCATGTGAGTCCCTCTATATTTACTTTCAAAAACAATTGGAGCATGCGGGCCAATCAACATTGCTATAGCTGCAGCCCCGCCGGTAGGCCGAGCTGGCCCTTCTGCATAAACCTGACGAAAACAAATATATCACACATACGTTTTCTATTCATAAATCATCAAAATTTTGAAGGCCATGATACATGTCTTAAGAAATACATTATTAGCAATTGTGCAACTCAAGAAATAGATATAATTGAAAAAACTGTCAAAATAGTCCTCTAACTCTTTTTAGCGTCCATTTTAGTCCAGAGTCTATAAAAGTGCAAATTTAATCGCAATAGGATAAAATAATCATCCATCGGGGACTATTTCAGCCCATATTTAAAAAAATATGGGGATTAATTTGAAATTTTTATAGACTCCAGGACTAAAATGACCCTATGTAAATAGTTAGGGGGCTATTTGGACACTTTACTCTATAATCAATTATCTTTCTATCTGACACAGCAATAGCCCCTTAATCATATGAAGTTACCTTCATGAATAAAAATGTAAAATCATATTTAACGGATGATGCAAGGAAACCTATATTCATGTCAACATGTAGCGGATGAACATATCGAACCGAAAATGATTTATAGATTGGTAATTTTATGAATGGTGACATTGAAACTTTAGATGATCATTTTATCATTCTATTGATGTGGCATTTTTTTCCAAATTGTGTGCGTGGATTGACAAACATACCGCACTGTCTGTACAGACAACGAGTCCATATCTACCATCCCACGAAGAACTTTCCACCCAATTTACACAATTGAATAAAGCAGCGGTTCCACCATAGCAAGCATTTGTAGAATCAACTCCTTCAATATCAGTATTCCCATATTCCTGAAAGTTTGCATATAGACACTACAAATCAGAGAAGAGTTAAACACACAAAATTTTTCATCATCAGAAGCAGGAAACTACTGTGAAAGAGTTGAGTGGCATTTTCCTTGTGGCGCCGACAGAGAGGTAAAGGGTTCTAATCTCCCATGGATATGCCAATACATGATAAATATTAAGAAGATTTACATACATACCATTCAATTCTTCTGTATTTACTTATCTAACACCTAAACATCAATTTTTACATATACACCACCTTACCTACGCATGATAATATTTATTTCAGTTTTTATAAGTTAAAGTAGAGGTATTTTAGATGTGATATGAAAGAATTGGGTGCTTCAATGTAAAATATAACGATTAGTCGATTAGGTGCTAGATATGTAAATCCATAAGAATTGGGTGGTATGTATGTAAATGCTCCATATAGCTTGTATGTGGAGGCTAAGGGGAAAAATTTCAGAAAAACATCTAACCTCAAAAATCCTCATCAACCATGTTTTGATAGACTTGCTTTTATCTATCACTGTCTCACTACCAACTTCCAAGCGGCCAATTTGTTTCGGATCAATCTGATATTTCTCAAGTAGGGAAGTNATCAAATCCCCAACAAGGAGTCTTGATAGCTGTCATCCTAAAATCTCACAAAATATCTTCCATAAGAAACAATTGAACAAACAAACTTCAAACACAAGCAGCAAAATACATTTGAGCTTCTTCTGTGTACCTTCTTAAAACCTCTATGAAAATCAATTACTTATATTTAACAAATGTTTTGTTAAAATCAACACTACATTTGACAACTTGAATTCACAACTAAAAATTGAAAACACACCTGCAAATCCCCAGCGGAAACTTTCAAACTCTCTACTCAAATTATCCTTGTGAGAGGGGAATTCTTGAGTGAAAATTTCAAATTCAATATCAATTTCGGTTCGATCTTTGACCTATGACACGCCTTAAAATTACATATTTTGATATGTGTATTTCATGCTCATTTTTAAGGATATTGCTCTTTAATGAAAAGTGTTTTGTGTGTTTTTAATTTCAAATACAAGAAATGTAATTTAAGAGCAAAAGGAGCATAATGGAGCAAAAAATGAAGTCAAAGAACAAAAATTTGACCTGGCGCCTAGGTGTAAGGATGTTCTAGAAGCTCGAAGCTTAGGCGCCAGAGACAGTTATGCATATATTCAATGATTTTGGACGAATTTCGAAAAGGTTTCTGAAGTGACTTTTGGTTTTTTTCAAAGCTTTATATATAGTAAGCATTTCCACACTCCCAAGAAGAGAGAAGGAAGAGAGGCATAGTAAAAATTAGTGCAGTCTTTATTCATGATATTATTCATGATATGAACTTTCTTATAGGCATAGGTCCTGATATTACAAATGCACATATCGGTCCCCTCATCATTGACTTTTTAGATCGACTTTTTGTTAATTACAAAGTTATTAGCATATAATAAGACCAGGGGACCAATTCGATCGATAATAGTTTGTTTATTGTCAGATAAGCCTTGATTTGATCAATATCTAATCTGAAAGAGAGTCTCTGATCGATCGTCCTAAGTGCTGATCCTCGTCGTGTTGAAAATATTCTGGCACATTCTGCTAATTGCTCGAGCAAGACATCTCTCTTGTCGACATCCAACTCAAGACGGTCGCCAACAGATATGCCCGATCGTTAGTATCATCCTCTTGAGTCGTTCATTTGTCTTAAAATTTGTGCTGACATATTTTTTATATGTACAATTTTATACTTATATTAGACGTCTTATTGTGTATATATATAAGGACAAGTTTGTAAATTTTTATATGAATAGGAATAGAGTTGGTAGTGAGTTGAGTCCAATAATTTGGACAAATAATCCCAGTGGTCAAATCAAATTGCCTTCGATTTAGAGCAAATTAAAGCTAAAATTATTGGAAGTAAAATTAAATTAGGTCATTTACATACGTACAACATAATTTAATGTATTTACTTATATAATGCCTAAACTTTCATGATTATATGCATAACATTTATGTATATAAAAATTTTGTCAGCACTGTTCCTAAAGGGATCCAACGGTCCAAGAGAAAAGAGAAGAGCCAAGGTTGGCCCACTGTTAGGAGATCACGAGGCCCACTTAACCAATCGAGCAAAACCATACGAGCCAATTAAACAAGGCCAAAGCCCCGAGCCACTAGGTTGATAAAAAATCCGACTGGATGATCCAAGCATGGGTCATTTGGTTAGAAACATGATAAAAGAGAATCTGAGCTAACCACTAGAAGAAAGTCGACCCAATATNGTATATATATAAGGACAAGTTTGTAAATTTTTATATGAATAGGAATAGAGTTGGTAGTGAGTTGAGTCCAATTAATTTTGGACAAATAATCCTAGTGTTCAAATCAAATTGCCTTCGATTTAGAGCAAATTAAAAATAAAATTATTTGAAGTAAAATTAAATTAGGCCATTTACATACGTACAACATAATTTAATGTATTTACTTATATAATGCCTAAACTTTCATGATTATATGCATAGCATTTATGTATATAAAAATTTTGTCAGCACTGTTCAGCCAAGGTTGGCCCATTGTCAGGAGATCACGAGGCCCACTTAACCAACCGAGCAAAACCATACGAGCCAATTAAACAAGGCCAAAGCCCCGAGCCACTAGGTTGATAAAAAGCCGACTATACGATCCAAGCACGGGTCATCTGGTTAGAAACATGATAAAAGAGAATTTAAGCTAACCACTAGAAGAAATTAGACCCAATACGATAGCCTACCTATTAGTAGAGCTCATTCAAAAGAAAATCCAGTTCCACGATATCCCCAACCATCTCATGGACAAGCCAAAGTCTTCCCATCAGTGATCAAGGATTGACAAAAAAGACCACATCACTCTATCAATCAATCCATGTTGACCATGCTCTGCAAACCGAGCTGATCTCATCGGCCCGAAGCCATCTGAGCTTTGCCGCTCGAGCCGGAAAACAAGCAAACAATATGTTCTTACAGGTAAAATATCATAAACACCCTAGCATGCATCTCTTTCAGACAGAAGTAAAACAATAATATCATCATTGTATGATTACTGTTCATTCCTCTTTGTATCTATCTCAATATATTCCTGGAGTGCTACTCAGAGACAAATAAAGTTTGAACACGCCCAATTATTCAATATTATATAAAATTATTATTAATTAAAAATCAAGACGATAGGTTTTTTATTTCAAAATATTTTAAATATAAATATCAAAATTTTGGAGATTGCCATGTAAAATACCTATGAATCATGTGGTACTTATGTAAACATTAAAAACAACGCAATATAAAGAACTCTTGGGGGCCAGTGAGGTGACTTGCCACGTGGCCCACCGAAAAAGGCGAAAGCGACGAAAACCACCGCGGTTCGGTTTGCAAAATAGCCCATGCGGTTCGATCCAAACCGGATCTCATTTTCCTCTGACCGGTTCAAATCGAAGAAAAAACCAAAACGCGACTCACGTGGCTCAACTACCTCATTCGTGGCGAGGGATTAGATAACAGACAGCTGCATATTTATAATTATCCCATCACGCAAAGAATACATATTAATGTACGTTGGTATTTTTGTAAATAAAAATTATAGATATTATTCAAGCCTAATAATATCTTCATCCAAACCTCTAATATGTGTGTATCATGCCCCCATTGATGTTATGATATTAAAACATTAATTGAAAAGGTGCAATCCTAATTTGTGGAGAGACTGTTACNATATTAATGTACGTTGGTATTTTTGTAAATAAAAATTATAGATATTATTCAAGCCTAATAATATCTTCATCCGAACCTCTAATATGTGTGTATCATGCCCCCATTGATGTTATCATATTAAAACATTAATTGAAAAGGTGCCATCCTAATTTGTGGAGAGACTGTTATGTGCGGCGATTGTACGTCCGGATGAGCTATCGTGCGATCCATGGTGGCATGGTTGCACCTGAAATTGGTAAACGGGTGAGATCTTCTGATCGTTCGTGTATATTTGGGTTACGCGCAATGATACATAGATGAAAAAAAGGCATGAATAACTCTTACATTACAAGAGTTTGTCCATGAGAAAGTTCCTAAATAAAGCTAAAAGCTTGATTGTCTTACCCTATGAGCCCTTGTCGAATTTGTTGAAGCCCTTCCCTGAACCATTCGATCTTCTTCTTCCTTCCTGCGCCGATCTCCTCTGCCCTAGAACCTCACTCTGATATCACTTATTGAGTAAATTGTAAGAATAGACACAAATCAGAAGGAAACACGGAGATTTAACGAGGTTCGACAATTTGTCTGCATCCACTTCAACATATGTCCCTTATCTGGTGTATGAGCCAAACCTAACAAAGGTTATATCTAGTTCAATCAAATTAAAAGATATACATGAAAATGCATATTTCATTTTTTAAAAAAATTAATATCAACAATATTTTTATTTGATTTAAATAGTATATTACTATCTAACTTTAGATGCTATATATATCTTTATCATGTCATACTTTAAAATATTAAAAATAAATCAATATAATAAGTGAAAAAAAATATTTATTTGACTTTTCTATAGTGCTGTTAAGTCTTAAGTAGTGAGATTCTCATGAGGCTGCAAAACGTTAAATCCGGCTGATGA
>JXCR01056191.1:57090-72251 GCA_002079205.1 Phalaenopsis hybrid cultivar | reverse complement strand
AAAAAAATTATGATAAAATCAGAGTTTGAAAATAAACGCAGCATTCATCTTCCGAAGCTACCAAGATTATTAGCAGGCGTCAGACTGTCGGAGTATCAAAATAATATAAATATAAACAAAACTCCAGAAGAAAGAAAAGATAGATTAAATAAACGTTTACTTTCTCTTGTAGTCGCTCAAAAAAACTTGTAATATTTGCCAATCCAATCCAGTCAAAAATCTAGGCGAACAAAATATCAAATGGCATACATAGACCTTATATTTTCCGTTATAGACATGTTTTAAGGGCAGCGCTGTGCTCTATTTTCATCATCATCATTATACTTAGGTAAAGTCTAATGATAATTATAATGATAATAAAGATCACAATGACTATCAATGGTGGAATTATAAAAGGAAAAAAAAATTGTGACAGAATATCCTGCAATAAATTGTCCGAGGATATGTTTAAAAATCATTATATTTATTTTGAGATTAGTATAATACCAGCTCTTTATAAATAATATTAACTTCAAAACAAATTCAATGATTTTTAAATTCATCTTGATACAGTTTATTATTAGGTTATCTTGACATAGTTTTTTCTATAATAAAGGGTTGGTCTCTCGGTCCTTTTTGCATTAAAAATCATTTATCTGGTACAAAAGCTAGCCATCTAATTAGAGTCGTAAATGAACCAATAATCTTATTAAACAACTTCAACTCAGCACAATTAATAATTATTCAAGTTAGTAACTAAACAAATCTTATCATTCTTTGAAAACTCATAAGTTAAATAATCCAAGTCAAAGAATAGACTAACTAATTCATTTTAGTTTCCTTATTGCTAAACAAATAACTTACTGAAAGTATGATCTTAAGCTAGAAGATAGCTTGTATATTAAAAATACAATAAAATTTAATTTATTAAATAACATATTTAATAGAATTATATAGTAATATAATATCATTAATAAATTTAGGATTAATTAAAAATCAAATACTTTAATTATTAATATGTGTCATTTATTAGATCNTTTATTAAATAACATATTTAATAGAATTATATAGTAATATAATATCATTAATAAATTTAGGATTAATTAAAAGTCACATACTTTAATTATTAATGTGTCATTTATTAGATTTTAATTATATAAATATAATAGTTATATTCCTTGATTAAAATAAATATTTTAAACTTTTATTTATTAATGTTAGTATTTTTATCTATTTAGGGTACTATTTTGTAGATAGAAGAAGTCTAAAAATTTATTTGCAAGACCGTTATATGGCTCTTTATGTCTTTTATGGTATCCGAGCTAATCCCCTTGACCACCGCTTTCTCCTCTTTTGATCTGCTCCCATTGAGGAAGCGTAGGAGCTGAAGCTCATGAAAGCGAGGAACGGAATTGCGGAGATGGGATCACGGTGGCAAGATCGTGGCTTCCAGATACTCGAGCAGACAGGATTGTGGTGTGCTTGCGAATGCAGTTGAGACGTCGGCTTAGGAGTTGGAAGCTCACGAAAGCGAGCAACGGGATCTATGCAATGGGAACACGGTGACGAGATCACGATAATAGGATTGCGCGGCTTCCAGAGATCTGTAACTCCAGTTTTCCGATTCTTTGTAACCGAATCACGTGAACCTGACAGGGAGGCCACGACGTGATCGCAACGTACATAGGCAAAGGAGAAAGTTTGTGTGTGATATATATTTGGATCCTTCTATTTGAGGATATCAGGAGACGTAGATAGTGTGCAAGGTAAAGGATCGGAGCTTATGGAGAAAATAAATCTTAAAATTTTGAAAGTCTTGGTGGTACTCATACAGGGAGTTAACATCTCGACAGAAACCACTCCCTCAGCACAGCTCCGTCGCAGGTGAAGCTATATCTCACTTATGCGGATCTAAAGCGTGATGGATAGGCCATATATTTGAGTTGGTCCAAAGTTGCTTTACTAGGGAAAAGACTAAAGGGATATCTAACCGAAGATGAATAAAAGAGTGATAGTGCTGAGGGGATGAGTGGAGGACCACACACGTCTTGCTTTACATTTGGCTACTCAACTCAATGAGTCTGTCAATTGCCTTCTCAGTATATTATATTCGAAAGATGAAGGATATCAGGGCAAAGCTGAAGAGGATCTATGCTTAGGTTGAGAATCTCATGAGGGTGTTCTAGATTCCGTGTGAGATAAAGACAGTGATACAGAGTCATAAATCGATTCAGAAGTTTCCATACACGAGCGGTTGTGGAAAAATTTTGATCACTTCTCATCTATGTCAAGTTGTGGCGATTCAAGGTGCAAGAAGGGCGAGATTTTTGCATCGATGAGAAATATACAGTTTTTGGCCCATTGAACCTGGCCATTAATCTGAGATGAACGGTTCTCTTGGCCCAAACAACAATCCCTTCACCGGATGAGGCCATCATTGCGATGATACATGAGGAGAGTCGCAAGAGACTACACTCTGAGCCGAGTGGACTTTCAGTTACGCGATCAACTTTGGCTACCTCAAGCTCAGTTACGACAGGTGTCCAGGAGGCAACTCGCAAATGCTACAACTGTGGTGAAATAGGCCATCTGAGCAAGGTCTGTCTTAAGCAACCTAAGGAGAGAGACAGGTGGGCGTGGATAGTTTGGTGGTTGTGATGGTTGAAGAGGTGGAAGAGGGAGCTACTGAGCAATTTGATGGTAGCAAAAGACGAGGAAGAGACATAAGTGATCTTTACATATGAAGATCATGAGTTTCTGGAGATGTTGAAGAGGAGTGATGGGGCTGACAATGCGTCCACCTCATCACCATCAAGGGGTGTACCAATGATACTTATACTCACTCTGACAAATATACTTGTGATACACATTTTATTGATGTTATTTCTACCACAAAATCACCAGAATGACTGGTAAATTCTGGTGCATTTCAACATGTGATAATTACTGCAAAAGAGTTCTCTTCTTATGCTCACCTAACAGTTCCAGAGAGCATCCAGACTGCTGATGGTACAACATTGACTGTAGTATATAAGGGTACAGTGAGGTATATCATTTCAAAGACTAGGTCAAATATTTTGAAAGCTCATTCGTTTCTAGTGTCTTTTATGCATTAGTGTCATTATTCTCCAACTAAAAAGTGTTGTTTCATTTGATAAACCTAACATGATCTTTTAAGAGAAAGGGATGAGTCGGATACTTAAGACTGAACATAGCATAATAGACTTTGGTACGTGGATAGAGAGAAGATGGATTCAACTTTGACATCTATGATAAAGAATGTCAGAGTATGGGGATCAGGGATGATTGTGATTTGTGAATGATGTGTTAATGCTACATCAAAGAAGTACGTGACTTATTGTTTTAGTTTACAGAATCATTTCTATCCGTCTTTGTATGAAAAATCAAATAAACAAAAACTTGTATGTGATGCTTATGAGTTTGACATGTTTACAAGGAGCTCTTATATCAGTTTTGGCAATAGAAGTTCTTGTGGTTTTGATTCGATATATTTTAATGTTTGGGAATCTTCTCGTACGAATTCATTGAATGATTATCGATATTTTATGAGATTTATTGATTATTTTTCTCGTGTTTGTATTTGATGAAAAACAAAGGTGATGTATTTACTTTAGATTTTGACAATGCAACCCACACTTAATATGGTGCATTAGTGAAGGTGTTGAGGTCTAATAATAGGACATAGTATGTCAACAAGGCGTTTGAAGAATATTTGTAAGCCTAAGGGATGCAACATCAAAACACTTTCCATATACACCAGAACAAAATGGAGTAGCGAAGAGGAATAATAGACAACTTCTAGAGGTAACCCGATGCATGATGATCGCAATGAATGTCCCAAAGCACTTGTGAGAGCCAACATTTTTTACACTTGTTCAATTGATCAACAGAATGCACTCGAAAGTGTTGAATTGAAATACTCTTTGTCAAACGTTGAAAGCAAATAATAACAGGGTCTTATCATTGAAAGTGTTTGGCTGTGTATTTTCTTTGATGGACAACAAACCATCGGTAGGGAAGCTGGATCCCAGAGCGGTAAAATTTATTTTTGTGGGTTATTATGCTATCCAAAAGGGGAATGTTTGTTGAAGCCCGATAGAGAAGAAACTGTTTGTGAGTATAGATGTGTCATTTAAATAACTCCAACCGTGTTACACCTTGGAAGTGACCTCACTCTTCAATGGCGCACCAGATATTGGAGGTATAAGATAAGATAAGGTGAGTAGTAATGGTGAGAAACTAGTGCACGTTGAAGTTATATTATGTCCTGTGATCTGGGATGAATCAATTGAGAAGCCGAAAAATGAGATTAAACCTAGAGGTTGTGAGATTCAGGCTAAAAGGGAACTAAGGGTGTGTACAAGGAAAAGCATAATGAGGAAACTATGTCTGCAGTGTCACTCGTGTACTCTAGTGCGTTGTCCTAGTCTACCCCAACTCTTAAGACATCTACTCCATCCACCTCAGACTCTGAATTCAAAGATGATATGAATCCTTTTCCATCTACTTCTAACTCCAAAACTTTAAAAAGGATCTCTCGCAGCAATGAGGGACATCCTTCTAATCATTTTGGGCGGGAACATGACATTGTTCAGTTTGTTTCATACTCTAACATATCACATGTACATAGAGCATTCATTGCATTTTTAGACAGTCTTTGTATTCAAGTGTTGGCAAGTACCTAAGGAGGATCCCACGAGGAAAGCAACCATGTGTGAAGAGCTTGGGGCTCTCGCTAAAAATCAAACATGGAATATAGTGTCATTATCAGCGGGGAAAAGAGTAGTTGGGTGAAAGTGAATTTCCACAATGAAACAAAATCCGAAAGGGAAGGTGAAGCGATAGAAAACACGATTGGTGGTGAAATGGTACAGTCAGGCGTATGACATTGACTATGACGAAGCCTTTGCAACAACAGTGAAGATGAGTACAGTGAGGATATTGATTTCTCTGATAATGAATGGTGGGTAGACGTTACACCAACTCGATGTAAAGAATGTGTCTCTTCATGGTGAATTACTGGAGGAGAAGCATGCGGAGATACAACCAGAATTCAGCGCGGGTCAGATAGTAGGCATGCTGTACAAACTCAGGAAGTCATTTATGGCTTGAAACAACCACCTCGAGCATAGTTTGACAATTTTAGAAAGGCAATGGTGGGCATGTGATAACAACACATCAATGCCGACCACACGGTGTACTTTTGACAACATGAAGGTAACACCACTATACTTGTTGAGTATGTTGATGAAATGATCGTCACTGGTGATGATGTGACATAGATTGCTCAATTAAAGGTAATATTGCTAAAAAAATTTGAGGTGAAGGACCTTACAACTTAGATACCTCCATGAGACTGAGGTGGCCTGTGGACCAGGAGGAATGGCCTTATCATAAAGGAAGTATGTATTGGACCTCCTCACGAAACGAGACATGTTGGGATGCAATCATGCGGTCTCTTCAATTGATCACAAGGCCAAGCAGAGCGTGGAGATAAGATTCGTTGATTGTGAGAGGTACCATAGATTGGTGAGTCGTCTAATCTATCTGAGCCACACTCGTCCCGACATCTCATTTGCAGTGAGCATGGTGAGTTGTTACATGTATGATCCAAAGAATGATCATATGGACGCAGTGTATTAGATTCTGAGCTATTTGAAGAGTGCACTAGAGAATGGGTTGATCTTCAAGAATAATGTGCATGTAGACATTGAAGGCTATTGTAGCTATGATTGGGCAAGTTGCACAGATGACAGGAGGTCCACATTAAAATAATGTATTTTCATAGGGAGCAACTTGGTCCCTTAGAAGAGCAAGAAACAGTCAATAGTAGTGAGTTCAACAGCAAAGGCCAAGTATAAAGCCATGGCCTGAGGAGTTTCTGAGATGATGTGGTTGAGAGCTTTATTGTTATTGCTAAGTTGGACCAAGGAACAAAAAGGAAGTTGTCGTGCGACCAACAAGTCTACAATCAACATTACCAACAACCCGGTGCGACATGATAGAACCAAACACATGGAGTTTGATACGTTCTTCATCAAGGAAAAGTTGAATACCGTACTACTGAAGCTAAGTCATGTAGCCAAGGGGAGTAAAATCGCCTCACCAAAGGACCTAACTTATTAGATTTGTCTAAATTATGTGACAAAATGAGCTTAGTGGATATCTTTTGCCCATCTTGAGGGAGATTGTTGAGATCTGTATCTAATTTTGGGTTCTATTTTTAAATAAAAGTCTAGGGATTTATTTGTAATAAAGTTGTAAGGCTCTATATAAGCCAAGTCATTAATGAAATAAACTTATTTTTAAGCGATTATATCCTTCAATATTTTTTAAAATATTGAGGTACAACTTTATTGCTAATAAGATTTAGTTTGAAATCATTAACGATAATTTTAATATTTTTAAGCAACTAAATTAAATGCCGATCACTTTTATTACTAACATTATTAGTGAATTTGCATATTACTTTTTATCTAGGTGATTATTTATTTGTTCTTCAACTTTTTACTTTTTTCTCAAATTAATTAATTCATTACTTAGGAATCTGCATATTGATTTAATGCACTCATTTTATTATTTTCTTATTCCAGTGAACAAACTTGCAAATATTTATTTATGTTATAGATTGCAAAAAAAATTGCTCATGATTTATTTATTGCATTTGTAGTCCAAGCCAAGTAGCCAAATACTAATTCCAAATTGTTTGCTTATATTTGAAAAAGTATTTATTAATGTGGCAAGCCAACTATGATGATAGAAAAAAACAAAATTCAAAAAGGCCAGTCCTATCATATATGTGAAAACTCTGCTCAAATTTGAATCAAACATGAATGGTACGATCAAACTAAATTCCGTATACACGTCTCAGTTTGGCTCAATTATAGCCCACATCTAATCTAGTGCTCCAATTGAGACCAAATTTGCACGCATTTGTAAAAAATAGGCCCCATGTTAACTGAAGAGCCTCGTTAGAGACCAGAGGCAAATCATTGATTATGTTAGGGCCAAAAAATCACGTGCAGCGTGAATGACAGTCTATCAGCTCATGCATAGCATCAACTATCTATAAAGAAAGAAAAACGAACTTAACTTAGGCTTAACAAAAATGAAAACAAATCTTACTGTGCAGTTCGTTAAGCCATCTGCCGATGCTATCAAAAGTCTGGCTCCTGCTTATGTCGTAAACCACTAGAGCTCCTACAGCACCACGGTAGTATGCTGATGTCACTGCTTTGAAACGTTCCTGGCCCGCTGTATCCCAAATCTGAGCTTTTACCTCCTTCCCATCAATTTCCATTTTCTGAGTTTGGAACTCAACGCCTATTGTAGACTTGGAGTTTGTGTAGAACTCATCCCGAGCAAATCTTGCAAGCAAATTTGACTTGCCAACAGCAGAATCACCAATCAGAACTATCTTAAAAAGATAACCATGACTCTGCTCATCTTCTTCTGAATAGAACGCCATCCTTTAATGCCTTTAATTTTAAGATAATCTTGATGCTTCTTTGTAGAATTGTGCATTTATTGATGCCATACAAAGAAAATCACAAAAACAAAATATTAATAACAGCACAGCGGCTTGTTCAAAACATACAAAAATCAAGGTTCCGCGACACCGAACAGTCTGAAGAGGAAACTTACAGGAAAACTAAAATTAAAGCCCAGATACCTCGATGCTAAAACTAGAGGTAATAACGAGGTAAGTTCTAGAAAGAGAGAGAGCTAAACACTTCGCCAACAAAGTTCTATTTTGAATTGAGTTTAAAGCTGATTTAAGTCGATTAATTAAAATTAATCTTGATATATAAGTTCTGCACGTGTTAACATATATATATATCTGCATATATGATATATTTTGAGTTCAATTATTTTTTTTTTCAAGAGAGCTATTGCAGAGTTGGAGCACATCAGCCTTGATTTTGATCCAATTAAAATTTAAGTGATTATCTCGTAATTTCAAGTTTTATATATAATAACCAACCGTGGCTAGAACTACAAAATTATAAATAAGAAGTATCAAGCAATATCCAAAAAAAAAAAAATGAGGAGATTTAAGCACAACCCAGAAAATCCATTACCCTAGAACACCCTCTTCATAATCTGGACATAGCATGCAAATCTGCAAGCATGAGCACAACTACAAACAAATTAATTGAGAATTCTTACACTTACAACTACATAGAAAATATCTAACTCAGTGCAAAACATCAAACGTAAAATTGTCATGAAATTGGTGCAATGAACAAAGACACAAACAAAATAATAAAAAAAAGTAACCTAGAGATCTTACATGAAAAACCACAGATGAGGAAAAACTATGGGATATTTGTTGTACAAAGAAATCAGACATTTATAGGGTCAATAAAGCAAACGCATACGAATAACAATCTAAAGGCTATTATAAGATTAATCCAATGGTAGAAGACTTCAATTTGTGTACTCATAATTTTCTACTAAGGTGAGTGAGGCCTATAGAGTTTGAGTACATAGTTTAATAATCTTTACCTTGACATGAATTTGCAATTCTCAAGAGAATGCAGAATAAACCTTTAATCTTTGATAGAAAATCCTCAATCTTTTCCATTAAAACTCTAGGGATCAGCAATGAGTATCAATCATATCTAGGCAATGCTCAAACTTTCCAATTAAAAGTGTTTTAGTCATCATATTGATAATAATATCATGAATTCTAATTTTGCTTGTAATAATATTACCATGAGTACAACTTCATGAATAAAATGATAATATCAATATGTTTATTTTTCTCACGTAACATTTGATCTTTTTAGTAAAACAAATATACTATCACACATCAAAGTAGGGTCTTCACTAATTAGCTCTTCCAATAAAATTTTCAACTAAAGGAATTTTTTAGAAGCTCCAATGATTGTCATGTACTAAGCTTCAGCTCTAGCAACGTCATTGTAGTTTATAAAGTAGTCTTCTAATTAATTAACAACAGTCAACAGTAAATACATATCATATAAGTGATCTCCTTCTATGAAGATTTTCAATAATGTCTGAATCAAAATAACTGATTATTTTATTTGTAATTACCCAAAGCTGCAAACAATATCTTTGTCTCCACACAAATACATGAAAATTCAATGCACCACTTTCTAATGCTCCTTACATGGATTACTCCTATACCTGTTGATTGTACTTAATATAAATGATAAATCTAGACGAGAACATGTTATAATATACATAAGAGATCCTATTGTGCTAAAATATGAAATTAAAAAAATATACTCAATCATATCATATAGTTGGGGATATAAAACTGATAAAAGTTTGAGATTTACCTTTCTATTTTTATAAATTTCCATGCCAAGAACATTTTTTTCCAGCTTTAAAATCTTTCATCTCAAACTCAATACTCAATTAAGTGTTTAACTTGTTGATTTCTCCTTTATTCTTAGTAGTTATCAATCTATCAATAAAATATATAAAAAAAAGTAAACAAAGTATAAGGTAACCATCACCATTCCTGTTGAAGTAAACCTAAATATCATACCTATTCTTAAACTCATCGGTGATAAAAAATGAGTCATACTTATCCTAACATTGCCAAGAAGATTATTTTAAACCATAAATAGTCTTCTTCAACAAGCAAACATAATCTTTTTTCTTGTAACCATGAAATCCCTCGGGTTCTTGCAGAAAAATATACTTCTCGAGCTCTCCATACAAAAATGTAACTTTTACACAATTGTTCAAGCTTAAGTTTATGATTAGCCACAATACTAAGTAAAGCTTGAATTGAGGTGTTCTTAAACAGTAGAGAGAATACATTGGTAAAGTTTACACCTGAAATTTGAATGAATCACATCCCAACTAATCTAGAAATGTATTTGGTATCATTAACTCATGGCGTACATTTTTTCATCTTAATCACCCATTTTGCAATTAAAAATTTTCTTCCTTTGAAACAATTTCACAAAAGCCCAAGTACTATATTTGCGTAGAGATTCTACTACAACCCAAGATGATTTTTCACAGAAATTAGGGTAAACGAATATTTTATTTCATCAAAACAAAACAACAATCCGAAAACATAAAGATGAGCACCTACAATTTGAGATGTAGGCGATCTGTCCAACGCTATAATTTGAGAGGTAGGCGATCTGTCCAACCCAATAATTTGAGAGGTAGGCGATCTCTCCCAAATCCTAAACCTAAGACTCAAGACCATAATCTCATGCATCCCCATAACTCTAAACATATTAGCCCTACTTATACCCCACAATAATAAATATAAAATTACGAAAGTAGCCTTAAACACCAATATAACAATTTCCAAATCCTAATGCATAGCAATTATCCATTTACAAGAATCAGGCGCATTAACTGTGTTTTATACTAGAAGGCTCTTTACTACACTCCATACATTTAGTCATATTTAGAGTAAGAAACCAAATCAACCTTAGCATATCTTTGTGGGAGTTTAATTTCTCTCCTTATTCCATTACAACAAAAACAACAATAAGACTTTATCCTACTAAGTGGGGTCTATTGAGTAAACATATTAGCCCTACTTATACCCCACAATAATAAATATAAAATTACGAAAGTAGCCTTAAACACCAATATAACAATTTCCAAATCCTAATGCATAGCAATTATCCATTTACAAGAATCAGGCGCATTAACTGTGTTTTATACTAGAAGGCTCTTTACTACACTCCATACATTTAGTCATATTTAGAGTAAGAAACCAAATCAACCTTAGCATATCTTTGTGGGAGTTTAATTTCTCTCCTTATTCCATTACAACAAAAACAACAATAAGACTTTATCCTACTAAGTGGGGTCTATTGAGTGTCATATTTTCATTTAATTTTAATAAATTAATATCATTTTTACACAACATGCCCAAGTCTTTTTAGATCCGCCTCTAACATTTTAATATAAGTTGAATCTAAAACATCTACTCCCCTAACAACATCATCAATTGGTCAATGTTTAATGTGACATAACCATCTAAAAAGACTCTCTCTAATCTTGTCTATCACTAGAGCTACACCAATCCTTTCATAGATATATTCGCTTCCCATTTTATTTCTAAGTGTAAAGCCAATCATACACCTAAAAATTCTCATCTTAATAAACTTAACTTAGTCTTATAATTCCCTTTTATAGGCCAACATTTTGCGTCATAAAGCATTGCAAGTCTCACCACTATCTTATAACATTTTACTTTCAAGCCTCGTTTGACAAAGATTAGCCATTTAGAAATGTCTGTTTAAAAACAATATTTTAAGAGATGTTGTTATAAAGTTATGGTGCTCAAGTTAAATTGTGCGTTTGAATACAAATTTTTTATCCAACTTTTTATCGTTATTATTTATGACGTTACTATTATAACCCATCACCTCTGAAAATCTGCGAGCTTGCTCCGTCCTTCTCAAGAGGCTACCATATATTTTTATTGTTGATCTCATAAATTAGGTTGGATCGGAAGAGACACTCGACATCATGAGCAGTGGTGGTTGTGGTCGGCGACTTCTTTGCCGAACGGTTGGCCATTCCTCAAAGCTAGCAGGAAGAGTAGCGGAAACCATATTTGAGCTCGGTGCTTCATCTGAAAGAGAGGGAGGAGCGGATTTCAAGGTCCGTTGGCGGCTCCATGGATGCTAACAGAACGTGGTTTCAACTCTTCTAGCCACAGGCTATGTAAAGGGAATTGCAACAACCATTTTTTTTTTAAAAGGCCTTACTCTCCCAATTGAGGATAGAATACCTGAAGCTACTATGATAAAAAACATATGGAAGGAATTGTATCTCGAGAAAATGACACAAGAAGCTGTTGGCAGAAGGCACTAAAGCTTGGCAAAGCCATTTACATGGGTTCCGCTGGAGCACTTACTGCTTATTGTTCCAAAATAGAACTTTTTTTTAATAAAAAATTATTTCTAAACAGTGGGAAACAGCGGAACACTCCTCAAAACGACGGAACGAAGCTCGTCGATCACGATTTGAAATGGAGATAAATGTCATTCGCGCTAAAACGCTTTCAGAGACGTTGAACCACCAAACGAGTGGTGGGCATTCGCTCGACATTTATGAAACGGAATGGAGTAGTATCGGTATCTCAAATGAAGCCTAAGTTTAAGCAATACTTTTCTATCACACAATAGAGCCGAAACATTCTCCCACTCCAACCATCACATTTGAATTCTACTAATAACATCTCCATCTATATCACCATCACTTTGAACAATAGACCCGAGATATCTAAAGCATACACTCATTTTAATGATTTGATCACTCATTTTTACAACTCAACCACTAAATCTACTGCTACTACTAAAATTATATTCCATGTATTCAACTTTAGATCTAATCAAACGAAGGCCTTTAGACTCTAGATTTAACCTCCATAATTTATGTTTTTCCTGAACTCTTTCTAAAGTCGTATCCACAAGAAAGATACCATCAACGAAAAGCATGTACCAAGGTACATCCTCCTGTAAATGTTCAGTAAAAGTATCCATAACTAAAGCGAAAAGATATGAGCCAAAAGTTGATCCTTTATGTAATCCAACTTGAATAGAAAAATACTTGGTCAATCCTCCTTCTATTCGAACACAAGTAAAAGCTCTAGTATATATATCTTTAATGACTTGAATATAAGTCATATCAACACCTTTCTTTTCTAGAATTCTTCAAAGAACTTCTCTTAGAATCTTATCATTAATTTTTTTATTAAATCAACAAAAATCATGTGTAGATCCTCCTTAATCTCTCTATGCTTGTCCATCAAACCTCTTAACAAATGTATAGCTTCCATAGTAGAATTGTCCGTCTCAACTCTAAATTGATTTTGAGAAATATTTGTACACATCTTAACCTATGCTAATAAGTCTCTCCCATAATTTTAATATTAAAAAGTTTAGTAAGCCAAGAAATCCTCAAATCTCCTAAATATTTCCGCACTTCTATTAGGATGTCATCAGGTCCTACTAATTTCCACCTTGAAGTCTCATCTTCTTTTTTACTGATGGGACAATAATATATATATATATATATTATTAACGATATTAATATCACTAAAGTTGATTATATATTCAAAATCTTCATTGAAAAGCTTATCAAAAGATTTCACCCACCCATGTTGAATATCCCCATATAAGAAAATCACTTTTTAGTTTGCATCTTTAATACATTTTACTTAAATTAAATCTTTATTTTTCTTATCTCTTTATTTGGCTATATATATATATATATATATTTCACCTTTAATATTTAATCTATTATAAAGATCACTAAAATATATTTAAGCTATATAAAAACTGAGTTATGAGTGCTCCAACATAATCATATTGATCAATAAAAAGCTTTCTTTGATCTTTTTACATACTCTTCAAAGAATGCACCATAATAACTATTAGTTTGATGATACCAACTTGTCATGATCTAAAAATTAGTGTCATGCCCACCCTTACACTCAAAGTGCGAGCATACATGTGCTTTCATATCTAAATCATGGGAAATTATTATCAAACTTTTGTATCTTAAAACACTTATCACATAGTTTTCCTGTAGATGCCTATTTGAAGGTGTAATAAGTTCTAAGCCAAAAGTATTCGTAAAAATGAGAAGCATCTAAGATCATAATTAAAAGGGTGTACAAAATATACAGCGCAAAAACAAAAGCAGGGTATAGAATATGCAATAATGTAATCTGTGTACCTTATCAGATCCATCCAAATTTAATTTACTCAATTTGAGCATCCTGAATTGCGGATTCAAAATGTGGTCCAAGAAAAATTGGTTTAGCTTCGACTTGCATATTAACAAGGCCTTGATGAAGATTAACATTTTTTACTTACTTTGCTCATATAAGAGGCCACCCAATCAACCAATGAAAGTGTCATTTAGATCTTATCATCAGTCACATAGAAGGTAAATTATCAAAAAATGATTGGCATGATTAGGCACCAGTTAGACCACCAAAAACATTTCATTTTTACAATAGAATTCATTCCTTAGATTCTAGAAGATCAAGCTTTTTGTTTTGGTCCAACAGTACTCAACATTGCCTATTCTAGCCACTCATGATATACCATAAGGTCATGCCATGTATGGAGCAACAATCATGCCCAAAGATTCCCTAGAGCTTCGCAACAATTTTATCACAGGCCTTCATTAATCTTAAGAATCATAACCACCCACTACTTAGGGATTGTCTAGTGCTCAACACAAAACACCTAATCAACCACTGCACTAGTCACCTCCAAAGCTAATTTTCAGGGCTTTCAGGTTGGTATCCACCTCAGAACCATACCAATCTGGCTTAATGCCTATAAATAGTCCATCCTTGGGCCTTTACGTAAGGTGAGACAAAAAGAGGAATTCAAGTTCTAAAACTCCACTTAGTTGTAACCTAAAAAAGAGAGATAGGCTGGAATTAAATGATTGTCTCCTTTCATTGATCTGTAGGATCTTCTCTGCCCCATTCTACAACGAATATAATACAATTGCCGAACCACTTACATATTGTGTTGTCTTCTCTTCCTTTTTCCTTTCCCCTTCCTCCCTATTCCTATAACGGTTAACTTTCCTCTCCATCAAGATGTAAATCAGCCCAACACTCTTACTTAATGAATTTATGGAAATTTAGATACTATCATTTCCATTGATCTTCTGTAGCACTTCCTGTAATTCACAAGAGGGGTTGTTATAGAGCCTTATCCTAGCATTCACAAACAGGTTGTCTTGAGCAGCTTGGTTTTGGATACATAGGGCCAATGAAAGATTATTTCTAAGTGAGTTTATGAAGGTATGTGAAGATTGGCCAATGAAGAGAGCTATTCCAAATATTATATTGAATGACAGTCAGTTTCATGTCCCTGAGTTCTAAAAATATCAGAAGTGTTGCAAACTTAATTTTAATGCCCGAGATAGAATTTTTTTGGAGTTGATTACAAGCTATATACTGCACTCTCATCATACTACTCACTACATTTGTCATAGGTGGATTTTCATCTGTTTTCACTGGCCCCCTCCCCAAGGAAAAAAGAAAGAAAGATTTTGCTTTAGATTGATCATACTAAAAATAAAGAGAAATACAAAATGCACCTAATTATTTTTAAAGGGAATCGAACAGTTTATCAAGAGGCACAAAAAGTGCGAAGACCAAAAAAAAAAAAAAA
>JXCR01056191.1:0-55719 GCA_002079205.1 Phalaenopsis hybrid cultivar | reverse complement strand
TATCTGTTAAAAATAATTATTTAACATATTGCGTGAAAACGCATACTTCAAAAAACTTTTACAATGAGTGGTTTAATAACATGTTGTATGATAATATTTATTTTAAATTCAATTTCTTATGCCTACTTGTTAAAAATTATACCACGTGTTGTTGCACGTGGTTGATATATATATATATATATATATATATATATATATGGCTGTCAAAACGGTTTGTTTTTCACGAAGAGCTAGTGTTCGGCTCATTAAGAAGCTCATGTTCGACTCGTTCGCTAAATTAACGAGCCAAACAGAAACAACATGAACAAATATTTGTTCATTTGTGTTCGGCTCGTTTTGACTCGAAATACTTCTAATCAATTATATATATATTTTTGATGAGTAGTATTTAAAAAAAAAAAATTGACTACAAGGCTACAAAGATTTATAATCAATTAAAAGAATTAATTAAGAAAATAGAATAAAAATTAATAAATTAGATTCAAATGATGCTTTAATAGAAAGAGTAATTTTTAATCTTGCTCCAATTCTTAACATCTTCTGGCTACGTGCTTAGGGTTGTCAAAACAACNTAATTAAGAAAATAGAATAAAAATTAATAAATTAGATTCAAATGATGCTTTAATAGAAAGAGTAATTTTTAAATCTTGCTCCAATTCTTAACATCTTCTGGCTACGTGCTTAGGGCTGTCAAAACAATTTTTTGTTCGTGAATAGCTCGTGTTCGGCTCGTTAAGCAAACGAACTGAACACGAACACACTTTTTTAACTTGGAATATAAACGAGCAAAACACGAGCTGAGCTTGGGCTCGCTCGTGTCCGGCTCGTCTACACCCCTAATGATATCATCCAAATTTAATTTATTAAAAATAAATTAAAAGATTGAAAAAAAAATAAAGAGGAAAGATAGAAAATGAAAATAGAATGGGCCCCTCTCTAGAATCCGTCTTTGTGCACCGGAGTTGCTCACAAGTTTAGGGTGGAGCAAAATTAAGGAGATGGAAGCGTCCAAAGGGCGAGCCAAGCAAGGGTTGCGTGGTAATAACTATTGTCAAAATGTGGAATGCTTTATTGATAAAATGTCAAAAGGATCAATCACACTCTTTCTTATTTTTACCACTACTACTACCCTTGTACAAGTGTTTCTTTCTCTACAAGGCACGAACTTGTTAAACAAACCAAGCAAAATATATATTTAAAAATTTCTAAATATTTTAGAAAACATATGAGCTTGTATTTTAGTTTGGGGAAGATGAATCCAAAGGGGTCAAAAGTGTCTTTAGATCACGAACCACTTGAAATGGATTGTACTGAATGTTCGCGTCCAAAGATAATTATAAATTGGCCCAAGTTGCACATTAGTCATTAGGAAAGCTTTCAGGATTGTAACTTATGGAAGCCATTATGATCTCTCCAAGCTATGCAACTGTACAATTTTTTTTGAATTGTGCTTAAGCAGTTGTTAAAAGAACAATCTGTGAAAAAAACTCACCATCATTTTCTTTATAGCCCATAACTTGGATACAAAGCTTTCTAACATTTTTGCGACTCCATACGCCCTCAGCATATAAGTCTTCAACGGCATTTTGTTATCCAAATGAACATATTTATACCTAAATTAGCACATTTCATAAACATTTTTAAGAGGTCTTAAAATTAAATGCATCCTAAAATTATTCTAAGTGATATAATTGTTAGATTTTTTATCTATCAACTCTTTAGGTTTTATATTGTGGAGGGCTCGACAAGTGACTCTTGATTCATCGATCAGAGACTTCACCAGTAGATGTCAATATTGATCCGCCACNGGCTCGTCTACACCCCTAATGATATCATCCAAATTTAATTTATTAAAAATAAATTAAAAGATTGAAAAAAAATAAAGAGGAAAGATAGAAAATGAAAATAGAATGGGCCCCTCTCTAGAACCCTAGTCTTTGTGCACTGGAGTTGCTCACAAGTTTAGGGTGGAGCAAAATTAAGGAGATAGAAGCGTCCAAAGGGCGAGCCAAGCAAGGGTTGCGTGGTAATAACTATTGTCAAAATGTGGAATGCTTTATTGATAAAATGTCAAAAGGATCAATCACACTCATACTTATTTTTACCACTACTACTACCCCTGTGAAAAACAAGGCACGTTGAACTTGTCGAACAAGGGAAAGGCAAGTGTCTCTTTATCAACAAGGCACGAACGTGTTAAACAAACCAAGCAATATATATATTTAAAAATTTCTAAATATTTTAGAAAACATATGAGCTTGTATTTTAGTTTTGGGAAGATGAATCCAAAGGGGTCAAAAGTGTCTTTAGATCATGAACCACTTGAAATGGGTTGTACTGAATGTTCGCGTGCAAAGATAATTATAAATTGGCCCAAGTTGCGCATTAGTCATTAGGAAAGCTTTCAGGATTGTAACTTATGGAAGCCATTATGATCTCTCCAAGATATGCAACTGTACAATTTTTTTTGAATTGTGCTTAACCAGTTGTGAAAAGAACAATCTGTGAAAAAAACTCACCATCATTTTCTTTATAGCCCATAACTTGGATACAAAGTTTTGTAACATTTTTGCGACTCCATACGCCCTCAACATATAAGTCTTCAACGACATTTTGTTATCCAAATGAACATATTTATACCTAAATTAGCACATTTCATAAACATTTTTAAGAGGTCTTAAAATTAAATGCATCCTAAAATTATTCTAAGTGATATAATTGTTAGATTTTTTATCTATCAACTCTTTAGGTTTTATATTGTGGAGGGCTCGACAACAGACTCTTCATTCATCGATCAGAGACTTCACCAGTAGACGTCAATATTGATCCGCCATCATCAATCATTAATAGATTTGGATTGTGGCTATTAGAAGGTTGCATGATAAATCCCATCCAAATCGATCACATTGAACCACTCAAAGATTTATTCATTAGTATTTAACCTCCAAACTTTAATTTCATAATGAGAATACTTATTGATTTAACCTCCCAACAGTCTGTACATATCACGTAATTCTTATATAATANCATTTTGATCAACTACGGGATTCTTGGTATTGTAGTGGCCACCACTCTTATGATGGGTCTAATGAGCCTTCGAGATGAACACATTAGATAAGGGAGAGGAGATTGATTAAGACACTGGAATCAGCTAGATTCGGTCATACTGCTCCAATCGGCCATCTCAATGGCAAAAATATAGAAACAGGCCACTCAATCTTTATGTGTTGGCGATTACCCGATCAATCATTCCATAGCCGGCCACCTGATTTTCTTCGATCAGCAACCCCGCTGGTCAGCAACTCAACGAGTTGGTCATGCGCTAGCTGGCATGCATCTAGTTGTGGCAGGAAGTTCTCCCACAGGACTGTCAAAACATAAAATATTGGATAAGGAAATATAAGTATGATTATAATAATAGAATTAGCGACTTCGAGTCATGGAGAACTAGAGTAGGCTGAAGGGAAAGAAGTCCGGGACGTTCGAACAAAACTCTTGACGAAAGGCCAGCAAGCAGTGGAATTGAATTTACTTGCTCATGAATACCCATTGCCCTCCTATTATTCCAATTCCTCCTCTTATTCTCTTTTCATTCTCTCGCATGAGGACAGATTTAAATTCTAAACATACATTAAATTAATCTTTCTAGTGATGGAATATTAATGCACGCCAACATTTTAAATACATATTGCATCATCATCGGATGAGAACAAAGAAAAATTACAAATAAACAAATAATTTCTCAAAGCATTACCTTCGATCCATCTTACGAGTCCCTAGAAGAGCATATGGCAGTCAAAGTGAGACAGATGTATACTAAGTTTGTTTGTCGAAGCATGGGTTGTAGCCAAATCTATCTCTTGCTTTTAATCTTTGAAGTCCTCCACTTTGTTCTTTTTTCAGNTATATAATAACCAACCGTGGCTAGAACTACAAAATTATAAATAAGAAGCATCAAGCAATATCCAAAAAAAAAATGAGGAGATTTAAACACAACCCAGAAAATCCATTACCCTAGAAGGCCTGATCATAATCTCGACATAGCATGCAAATCAGCAAGCTTGAGCACAAGTACAAACAAATTAATTGAGAATTCTTACACTTACGACTACATAGAAAATATCTAACTCAGTGCAAAACATCGAACGTAAAATTGTCATGAAATCGGTGCAATGAACAAAGACACAAACATAATAATAAAAAAAAGTAACCTAGAGATCTTACATGAAAAACCACAGATGAGGAAAAACTATGGGATATTTGTTCTACAAAGAAATCAGACATTTATAAACTTCTACAAAAGGGTCAATAAAGCAAACAAATACGGATAACAATCTAAAGGCTATTATAAGATTAATCCAATGGTAGAAAACTTCAATCTGTGTACTCATAATTTTCTACTAAGGTTAGTGAGGCCTCTAGAGTTTGAGTACATAGTTTAATAATCTTTACCTTGACATGAATTTGCAATTTTCAAGAGAATGCAGAATAAACCTTTAATCTTTGATAGAACATCCTCAATCTTTTCCATTAAAAACTCTAGGGATCAGCAATGAGTATCAATCATATCTAGGCAATGCTCAAACTTTCCAATTAAAAGAGTTTTGGTCATCATATTGATAATAATATCATGAATGCTAGTTTTGCTTGTAATAATATTACCATGAGTATAACTTCATGAATAAAATGATAATATCAATATGTTTATTTTTCTCACGTAACATTTGATCTTTTTAGTAAAACAAGTATACCATCACACATCAAGGTAGGGTCTTCACTAATTAGCTCTTCCAATAAAATTTTCAACTAAAGGACTTTTTTAGAAGCTCCAATGATTGTCATGTACTAAGCTTCAGCTCTAGACAATGGCATTGTAGTTTATAAAGTAGTCTTCTAATTAATTAACAACAGCCAACAGTAAATACATATCATATAAGTGATCTCCTTCTATGAAGATTTTCAATAATGTCTGAATCAAAAGAACTGATTATTTTATTTGTGATTACCCAAAGCTGCAAACAATATCTTTGTTTCCACACAAATACTTGAAAATTCAATGCACCACTTTCTAATGCTCTTTACATGGATTACTCCTATACATGTTGATTGTACTTAATATAAATGATAAATCTAGACGAGAACATATTATAATATACATAAGAGATCCTATTGTGCTAAAATATGAAATTAAAAAAATATACTCAATCATATCATATAGTTGGGGATATAAAACTGATAAAAAGTTTGAGATTTACCTTTCTATTTTTATAAATTTCCATGCCGAGAACTTTTTTTCCAGCTTTAAAATCTTTCATCTCAAACTCAATGCTCAATTGAGCGTTTAACTTGTTGATTTCTCCTTTATTCTTAGTAGTTATCAATCTATCAATAAAATATAAAAAAAAGTAAACAAAGTATAAGGTAACCATCACCATTCCTGTTGAAGTAGACCTAAATATCATACCTATTCTTAAACTCATCGGTGATAAAAAATGAGTCATACTTATCGTAACATTGCCAAGAATATTTTAAAACATAAATATTCTTCTTCAACAAGCAAACATAATCTTTTTTCTTGTAATCATGAAATCCTCGGGTTCTTGCAGAAAAATATACTTCTCGAGCTCTCCATACAAAAATGTAACTTTTACACAATTGTTCAAGCTTAAGTTTATGATTAGCCACAATACTAAGTAAAGCTTGAATTGAGGTGTTCTTAAACAGTAGAGAGAATACATTGGTAAAGTTTACACCTGAAATTTGAATGAATCACATCCCAACTAATCTAGAAATGTATTTGGTGTCATTAACTCATGGCGTACATTATGTCATCTTAATCACCCATTTGCAATTAAAAATTTTCTTCCTTTGAAACAATTTCACTAAAGCCCAAGTACTATATTTGCGTAGAGATTCTAATACAACCCAAGATGATTTTTCACAGAAATTTGGGTAAACAAATATTTTATTTCATCAAAACAAAACACCAAAACCTGAAAACATAAAGACGAACACCTACAATTTGAGATGTAGGCGATTTGTCCAACGCTATAATTTGAGAGGTAGGCGATCTGTCCAACGCTATAATTTGAGAGGTAGGCGATCTCTCCCAAATCCTAAACCTAAGACTCAAGACCATAATCTCATGCATCCGCATATTAGCCCTACTTATACCCCACAATAATAAATATAAAATTACGAAAGTAGCCTAAGCACCAATATAACAATTTCCAAATCCTCATGCATAGCAATTATCCATTTACAAGAATCAGGTGCATTAACTGTGTTTTATAACTAGAAGGTTCTTTACTACACTCAATACAGTCATATTTAGAGTAAGAAACCAAATCAATCTTAGCATATCTTTGTGGGAGTTTAATTTCTCTCCTTATTCCATTACAACAAAAACAACAATAAGACTTTATCCTACTAAGTGGGGTCTATTGCGTGTCATATTTTCATTTAATTCTAATAAATTAATATCATTTTTACACAACATGCCCAAGTCTTTTTAGGTTCGCCTCTAACTTTCTTAATATAAGTTGAATCTAAAACATCTACTCCCCTAGCAACATCATCAATTGGTCAATGTTTAATGTGACATAACCATCTAAAAAGACTCTCTCTAATCTTGTCTATCACTAGAGCTACACCAATCCTTTCATAGATATATTCGCTTCCCATTTTATTTTTGAGTGTAAAGCCAATCATACACCTAAAAATTCTCATCTTAATAAACTTAACTCAGTCTTATAATGCCCTTTTATCGGCTAACATTTTGCGTCATAAAGCATTACAAGTCTCACCACTATCTTAAAACATTTTACTTTAAAGCCTCGTTTGACAAAGATTTGTCATTTAGAAATGTCTGTTTAAAAATAATATTATAAGAGATGTTGTTATAAAGCTACGGTGCTCAAGTTAAATTATGCGTTTAAATATAAATTTTTTATCCGACTTTTTAACGTTGTTATTTATGACGTTACTATTATAACCCATCACCTCTGAAAATCTACGAGCTTGCTCCGCCCTTCTCAAGAGGCTACCATATATTTTTATTGTTGATCTCATAAATTAGGTTGGATTGGAAGAGAAACTCGACATCATGAGCAATGGTGGTTGTGGTCGGCGACTTCTTGCCGAAAGGTCGGCCATTCCTCAAAGCTAGCGGGAAGAGTAGCGAAGCCATATTTGAGCTCGGTGATTCATCTGAAAGAGAGGGAGAAGGAGCAGATTTCAAGGTCAGTTGGCGGCTCCATGGATGCTAACAGAACGTGGTTTCAACTCTTCTAGCCACAGGCTATGTAAAGGGAATTGCAACAACCATTTTTTTTTTAAAAGGCCTTACTCTCCCAATTGAGGATAGAATACCTGAAGCTACTATGATAAAAAACATATGGAAGGAATTGTATCTCGAGAAAATGACACAAGAAGCTGTTGGCAGAAGGCACTAAAGCTTGGCAAAGCCATTTACATGGGTTCCGCTGGAGCACTTACTGCTTATTGTTCCAAAATAGAACTNGTTTCAACTCTTTTAGCCACAGGCTATGTAAAGGGAGTTGCAACAACCATTTTTTTTTTTTAAAAGACCTTACTCTCCCAATTGAGGACAGAATACCTGAAGCTACTATGATCAAGAACATATGAAGGAATTGTATCTCGAGCAAATGACACAAGAAGCTGTTGGCAGAAGGCACCAAAGCTTGGCAAATAAAACTTTTTTTAATAAAAAATTATTTCTAAACAGTGGGAAACAGCGGAACACTCCTCAAAACGACGGAACGAAGCTCATCGATCGCGATCTGAAATTGAGATAAATGTCATTCACGCTAAAACGCTTTTAGAGAAGTTGAACCACCAAACGAGTGATGGGCGTTCGCTCGGCATTTTATGAAATGGAATGGAGTAGCATCGATATCTCAAACGAAGCCTACGTTTAAGCAATACTTTTCTATCATACAATAGAGCAGAACCATTCTCCCACTTCAACCATCACATTTGAATTCTACTAATAACATCTCCATCTATATCACAATCACTTTGAACAATAGACCCGAGATATCTAAAACATACTCATTTTAATGATTTGATCACTCATTTTTACAACTCAACCACTAAATCTACTGTTATTACTAAAATTATATACCATGTATTAAATTTTAGATCTAATCAGACGAAAGCCTTTAGAATCTAAATTTAACCTCCATAATTTATGTTTTTCCTGAACTCTTTCTAAAGTCGTATCCACAAGAAAGATACCATCAACGAAAAGTATGTACCAAGGCATTTCGTAAAAATGAGAAGCATCTAAGATCATAATTAAAATGGTGTACAAAATATACAGTACAAAAACAAAAGCAGGGTCTGGAATATGTAACAATGTAATTTGTGCAGCTTATCAGATCCATCCAAATTTAATTTACTCAGTTTGAGCATCCTGAATGGCGGATTCAAAATGTGGTCCAAGAAAAATTGGTTTAGCTTCGACTTGCATATTAACTAGGCCTTGATGAATATTAACATATTTTACTTACATTGGTCATATAAGAGACCACCCAATCAACCCATGAAAGTGTCATTTAGATCTTATCATCAGTCACATAGAAGGTAAATTATCAAAAAATGATTGGCATTATTAGGCACCAGTTAGACCCCCAAAAACATTTCATTATCACAATAGAATTCATTACTTAGATTCTAGAAGATCAAGCTTTTTGTTTTGGTCCAACAGTACTCAACATTGCCTATTCTAGCCACTCATGAGATACCATAAGGTCATGCCATGTATGGAGCAACAATCATGCCCAAAGATTCCCTAGAGCATCGCAACAATTTTATCACAGATCTTCATTAATCTTAAGAATCATAACAGCCCGCTACTTAGGGATTTTCTAGTGCTCAACCCAAAACACCTATCAAACACTGCACTAGTCACCTCCAAAGCTAATTTTCAGGGCTTTCAGGTTGGTATCTACCTCAGAACCATACCAATCTGGCTTAATGCCTATAAATACTCCATCCTTGGGCCTTTACGTAGGGTGAGACAAGAAGAGGAATTCAAGTTCTAAAACTCCATTTAGTTGTAACCTAAAAAAGAGAGATAGGCTGGAATTAAATGATCGTCTCCTTTCATTGATCGGTAGGATCTTCTCTGCCCCATCCTACAATGAATATAATACAATTGCCGAACCACTTATATATTGTGTTGTCTTCTCTTCCTTTTTCCTTTCCCCTCCTCCCTACTCCTATAACGGTTAACGTTCCTCTCCATCAAGATGTAAATCAGCCCAAACACTCTTACCTGATGAATTTATGGAAATTTAGATTCTCTCATTTCCATTGATCTTCTGTAGTGCTTCCTATAATTCACAAGAGGGGTTGTTATAGAGCCTTATCCTAGCATTCGCAAACAGGTTGTCTTGAGCAGCTTGGTTTTGGGTACATAGGGCCAATGAAAGATTATTTCTAAGTAAGTTTATGAAGGTATGTGAAGATTGGCCAATGAAGAGAGCTATTCTAAATATTATATTGAATGACAGTCAGTTTCATGTCCCTGTGTACTAAAAATATCAAAAGTGTTGCAAACTTAATTTTAATGCCCGAGATAGAATTTTTTTGGAGTTGATTACAAGCTATATATTGCACTCTCATCATACTACTCACTACATTTGTCATAGGTGGATTTCCATCTGTTTTCACTGGCCCCCTCCCCAAGGAAAAAATAAAGAAAGATTTTGCTTTAGATTGATCATAATAAAAATAAAGACAAATACAAAATGCACCTAATTATTTTTAAAGGAAATCGAAAAGTTTATCAAGAGGCACAAAAAGTGCAAAGACCAAAAAAAATAATAATAATAAAAGGAGATGTATGATTCATCCACTAAATCAGCTGATACTTTTGTTTAAATCTTATCAGACAAAGAGAGTAGGTTTAAATACTACAGCAAAAGTAAATCCCGTGGAACATCCATTTCTTAATAAATTTAGGATTTGGTAAAACTAGGTATTCATCAAATTTAGGTGGTGTTTGGTTGTAGTCTGAATTTACGTTAAATAGGATTTATCGAATCTGATAAATCTGATCGTCAATGTGACGGAGTTGAACTCACGATGTTATTTTGACCCATAATTATTGCACTAAGGTAAAATGACACTTTTGTAATGTGGTACCGCTCACGCAATTGAGGGTAAAGGTGGAGAATTGTTATTTTGACCCTCAATTAATGAACTAAGGTAAAAGAGCACTTTTGTAATGTGGTACCGTTCACCTACCACATCTCCCACCTCCGACCACCCCCCCCTACCGCTCTCTTGCTTCTATAAATAGAGAGGGTGTGAGGCTTAGGAGAGCAAGGGAAGAAATCTTAAGCTACCACAAAGGAGGAGAGAATAGCTAGAGAGCTAGAGAGAAGGAGAACATTTTGAGGTTATAAAGGGTGTCGTTTGAGAGGGAGGCCATAGAAGGAAGATGAGGGCTCATCTCTATGTATAAGCTATGCATTCTCCATTTGCCTTAGTGAACTATTTGATTGATTCCCTCCCGTGGACGTAGATCCAGTTGGATCGAACCAGGTAAACGATCTGTATTTGCTTGTGTTCTTTGCGTCTCATTTCTATGTCAGGAAGTACATATCTCACAACACACGAGCTAAGATAGAAATAAATTCTTAAATCCGACTCACGATCAGATTTACTAAATCCGGATTTACATCCTAAAAGAGATGGAATGCTGAAAATTTCATTTGACGAAGATTTGGTTTTAATTTTCATTTTTTGAAGTTTGGTTGGATTTAGGCTAAATCCTTGACTTATGCTTCCTAACAGGACCTTAATGTGATTCAAAAGGCAGAGTAATGCCCTGTGCGGTGTGACGCCACCGGTGTCCTCGCATTCATTTATTTCTCTATCTCGCCCTCAAGCATCCATCAACCTCTGCATATGCATATCTCTTGCAACCAGCTCACAATCTCCCTCGCACTAAGTCCTTGAAGCTCATAGCAACGCTTGATCTGCGCAACCAGGATAACTCACGCACCCCCATCATCATCATCATGATTTCTAGCAGCTTCACCAATCACACGTTCCCATCTCATCTATCCCCGTCGCGTCTTCCTTGTACATTTTGCTTATAAATCTTATAACCAATTAAATCTTTAACTCCACAACCGAATTGGCAGAACACGCTATAATTCAATCAAATATTGCAGTTGTCATGCCAAATAAACAACAAGATTTAGCCTCTTAGGATTTATCAAATTCAGATTATAAACTCTAATAAATCCCACTTGAATCAATTTCTAACCGTATCAAAACAGCCCCAAAAAGTTAAATCAGACCATCTGTTCCTATAAAAACAAATCAACTGTTTTCCCCGGTTGAAACGCCTGAATTGTTGAAAATCGCTAACCTAATACAGATAGATAATCGCAAAGATAAAATCAATACAGCGCTCNTAATCAATTAAAAGAATTAATTAAGAAAATAGAATAAAAATTAATAAATTAGATTCAAATGATGCTTTAATATAAACAGTAATTTTTAAATTTTGCTCCAACTCTTAACATCTTCTGGCTACTTGATTAGAGTTGTCAAAACAACTCTTTGTTCGTGAAAAGCTCGAGTTCGGCTTGTTAAGCAAACGAGCTAAACACGAACACACTTTTTGAGCTTGAAATATAAACAAGCCGAACACGAGCTGAGCTTGGCTCATTTACACCCCTAATGATATCATCCAAATTTAATTTATTAAAAATAAACTAAAAGGTTGAAAAAATAAAGAGAAAAGATAGAAAATGAAAATAGAATGGACCCCTCTCTAGAACCCTAGTCTTTGTGCACCGGAGCTGCTCACAAGATTAGGGTGGAGCAAAATTAAGGTGATGGAAACGTCCAAAGGGCGAGCGAAGCAAGGGCTGCGTGGTAATAACTATTGTCAAAATGTGGAATGCTTTATTGATAAAATGTCAAAAGGATCAATCACACTCTTTCTTTCTTTTACCACTACTACTACCCCTATGAAAAACAAGGCACGTTGAACTTGTAGAACAAGGGAAAGGCAAGTGTCTCTTTCTCTACAAGGCACGAATGTGTTAAACAAACCAAGCAAAATATAGATTTAAAAATTTCTAAATTATTTTAGAAAACATATGAGCTCGTATTTTTGTTCGGGGAAGATGAATCCAAAGGGGTCAAAAGTGTCTTTAGATCATGAACCACTTGAAATGGGTTGTACTGGATGTTCGCGTCCAAAGATAATTATAAATTGGCCCAAGTTGCACACTAGTCATTAGGAAAGCTTTCAGGATTGTAACATGGAAGCCATTATGATCTCTCCAAGCCATGCAATTGTACAATTTTTTTTTAATTGTCGCTTAAGCAATTCTTAAAAGAACAATATGTGAAAAAAAACTCACCATCATTTTCTTTATAGCCCATAACTTGGATACAAAGTTTTCTAACATTTTTGTGACTCCCATACGCCCTCAGTATATAAGTCTTCAATAATGTCAGCATTTTGTTATCCAAATGAACATATTTATACCTAAATTAGCACATTTCATAAACATGTTTAAGAGGTCTTAAAATTAAATGCATCGTAAAAGTATTCTAAGAGATATACTTGTTAGATTTTTTATCTATCAACTCTTTAGGTTTTATATTGTGGAGGGCTTGAGGAGAGACTCTTCTTTCATCAATCAGAGACTTCACGAGCAGATGTCAATATTGATCCGCCATCATCAGCCATTAATAGATTTGGATTGTGGCTATTTAGAAGGTTGCATGACAAATCCCAGCCAAATCGATCACATTGAACCACTCATAGAGACTTTCTAATCACATAAAAATGGGAAGTGATCCAATTCATACGATTCAAGATGCAGATTTATAATATTAGGATATATTGTAATGTAAATACAAAAAAATGAAACACATATTGTCATGCATAATTTTAAAGCATGAAAATGGGTGAGATGCATAAATATATAGCAATTGTGTGCTGGGTATATAAATTTTCCAACTATAACTTATTATATTATATAATATTCAAAACTTTAACAAAAATTTAAAAATTTCCCTCAACAACGTTAATTTCATAATGAGAATACTTATTGGTTTAACCTCCCAACAGTCTCTACATATCACATAATTCTTATATAATATGTAACACATAAATATTTATATATATTAGTATTTAGCATCACATCATTATTTAAAAAAAATAAAATACATCTTTTCAAATATAAATGTACGAAATCAATATTATATATATAGATATATATATGAGATAAGAAGTGCATGGTATAAATGTCAAGTCAATTTTTGGTTACATCAACGCTCGGAACTCGCGCTTAAATAACCCGATTGAAGTTCCCCAAACCTTCCCACAAATGCGAAATGTTAAAGTGAGACGGGTTGCCACTAAAAATAAATTATAATTTCAATAAAATTAATATTTCGAATATAGTCCAGTATTATTTTTTTTTCTTCGGTGCGCGGAGACCTCTGCTGGAGAAATTATTTCGAATGGATTGGACTATATGCGGTATTCGATCTTTATCGTCGATTACCACGATCAAATTAAAAAAAATTAAAAGTGAGCCCATCAAAATATATTTTTGCGGTGATTGATGGTGGAGATCGGACACCACACCAATCTCTACATGCGGTGTCCAAATTTTTATCATATTACCATAATAAGCGTACGCTGAAAATATTTTTTAGAAAATACTCTATTAAAAAACTGCTATTTCCATTTCAAGTTTTAAATTAAACTTGATAATTGGCTGTATATAATAATACATGTGATACTTTTAAGCTTTAATATCAAATGTAATCACTCAAAATAATAAGTTTTAATTGATATGTAAATTTAAAGTAGTAGGTACAACCTAATATTTAAATTTTTGTTTCAAACTACTATTAAATGGCATTAATACTCTTTTAGTAATATTATTTCNTGCATGGTATAAATGTCAAGTCAATTTTTGGTTACATCAACGCTCGGAACTCGCGCTTAAATAACCCGATTGGTGTTCCCCGAACCTCTCACAAATGCGAGTTAAAGTGAGACGGGTTGCCACTAAAAATAAATTATAATTTCAATAAAATTAATATTTCGTATATAAGTCCAATATATATATATATATATATATTCGGTGTGCGAAGTCTTCTGCTGAACCACGGGGTTATTCAGGTTTAACAGAAGACTCTCCACACCGAAGAAAAAATAAATAATTATTTTAAATTTTTTATTATTTTTAATTTTGAGATTGATTTGAGAGGTAACCTTGTGATCTAAATTAGAAAGGAGGTCAACGGAGAGAAGACCATAAAATCTAATTGGTTCGACACCAACAAATTTTCATCTGACTCGAATCTCGAGGTAATATTTTGAGCAAAGAATATTCAAATATTGTAAGAAGTCATTCAGAACTTTGATTTCAGTAAACTTATAGTCAAACTGACCGACTCGATTAGACATATCTAATGATATCAAAGTTAGTCCAATCCAAGTCAAATTAAGCTCAAATCAAGTGATTAAATCATTCTTGGAGGATGTTGGGATGCATTTGAAAGGTCAAACGGATGTCAAATCTAGCAAGTCCATAGTCAAATCGAACGTCCCGACAAGACAAATCCAACAAGCCCAAGATTACTCAATTCTGACATCGTTAAGACACTCAAATGTCCATCAGACATCATCTGATGGAAGGAAGCTCTCCGGACTGTCCCATCAAAATGGTTCACATTTTTGCATTAATTGCACCCAAAACACTATAAATAGAGCTCCACCCTTCAAATGAGGGGGATAACTTAAGAAATAACTTAAGATTTTGAGAAGGAGCTCAGGACCAACAACATCTCTGTCATCGTCAATCGTCGCCGACCACCACTGATCGTGGACGACTACCGTCGGCCACCGTTGACCGTCGTTGATCACCACTGACCTCCATCGACCACCGCCGACCGTCATCGATTATAGTCGACCACTGTTGATAACCGCCGACCTCCGTTGACCACCACTTTAGACGTCATCAAGTTGACGTTGTAACTTAGAAAGTTAGTAATCATTTTCCGCCTATGGGACAAGGAGCATCTGTATTCATCAACTTATAGTGAATTTTTACAACTGGGCCAGACCCCGTGGTTTTTCCCCTTTACGAGTTTTCCACGTAAAAACTTCTAGTGTCATCACATATTATTTCTCATTTTATCTGAGTTTGTGTTGAATCCTCGTGTAACGCTAAGACGATAATCCATGACTCTACCGCCACAAATTTTCTACCACAAATCACTCATAATATATATAATATATATTATAGTTATGACTATATAACTAAAGTAATTTTTTTTAATTAATGTTTATAATAAAGCCAGATGTGACTTTACTCACCATTTGGACGGTGGATATCAATCTACTTGCAAGATATGCCCTTTTATTTATTATTTTTCTATTAATTTTTAGGGTGTTTAGTGAAAAGTAAGTTAAAAAAAAAAATTATTTTGTTTTCCAGATTTCTATCATATTACCATAATAAGCGCACGCTGAAAATATTTTTAAAAATAACTCTATTAAAAAATAGTTATTTCCATTTCAAGTTTTAAATTAAACTTGATTATTGGCTGTATATAATAATACGTGTGATACTTTTAAGTTTTAATATCAAATGTAATCACTCAAAATAATAAGTTTTAATTGATATGTAAATTTAAACTAGTAGTTACACCCTAATATTTAAATTTTTGTTTCAAACTACTATTAAATGGCATTAATACTCTTTTATTAATATTATTTCTTTTCTAATTTCTTCTTTACCAGACAGCACATTTATAATGTTATTTCCTGTATTTATTTGACCATTAAATTAATAACTACTTATATTGATCATTTAGCTTGTGATGGGAGGGAATTAGGGGTAGGTTGACAACCTTTTGATCAACTACGGGATTCTTGGTATTGTAGCGGTCACCACTCTTATGATGTGTCTAATGAGCCTTCGTGATGAACGCATTAGATAAGGGAGAGGAGATTGACCAAGACACTGGAATCAGCTCGATTCGGTCGATTCTAGTCCAACTCGATTGATTAAGAGCCCATATGTTCTTATATTAGGTGCTTTTGTGGAGTTAGAATCATCTCAATAAGGCATACATTTTAAATATGCATTTATTTTTAGTCCTCCTATCATCTATATAATGAATATTTTATATAAATTGATTTTTTGGAGGCTCCCCCAACATATAATACCTATTTTTTACAGAATAAAATGAATCTACTTGCCCATGAATACCCATCGCCCTCCTATTATTCCTATTCCTCCCTCCATCCCTTGGGCATGAGGACAGATTTAAATTCTAACACATACATTAAATAAATCTTTATAGTGATGGAATATTAATGCACGCCAACATTTTAAATACATATATTGCATCATCATCCGATGATAACAAAGAAAAATTAGAAATAAAAAAATAAATTCCCAAAGCATTACCTTCGATCCATCTTCCGAGTCCCTAGAAGAGGATATGGCAGTCAAAGTGAGACAGATGTATACTAAGTTTGTTTGTCGAAGCATGAGTTGCAGCCAAATCTATCTCTTGCTTTTAATCTTTGAAGTCCTCCACTTTGTTCTTTTTTCATGCTTTGTGAGTGCAATTGCCCGACAGCACTGAATATTTTTCTGTTAAAAGACTTCACTTTAAAAAAAGGAAAGAAAGAAAGAGGCATGCTATGGTGGGCATACATCAAATACTTTAATGAAGCTCCCATAAGTGTGATATGTTATCATTTTTTTTTGCATTATCTTTTCAATAGTTTTTTTTTTTTTTGCCTTTTTGGGAAGATTTACATACATAACACTAAGTTCTCATGTATTTACATAACTAGCACTTAAACGTTAATTTTTTTGTATATGCCACCTTATTTATGTATTTTACTATGTTTAAAAGTTAAAATGTGGTATTTTAGATGTGACATGAAAGTTTTGGGTTGTATTTGGGTGTTAGATATATAAATACATAAGAATGGGGTGGCATGTATGTAAATGCCCCCTTTTTTGGTGCAATGGAAAGGTACATGGCTTGAATTTGTGATACTTATACTATGCACCATGCACAAGATTTTAAGATTATTAACTCATTTGACACTATTTTGATAATTTGAGATTTTTGCTTGTTTTTTTTTATGATTTTGTTTTGTCATCTAATTAAAATATTTTTGCATGTAATACTTGAGCTTTCAATATTTTTCTGAAAAAAAGGCTCCTGCTCTAGCAAAGCCACTTTTTATGGGAATCATCAACTTTTGATGGGAATAAGTATTTCTATTATAAGGTTTTAAGAGTTTGGAAGAACCTATAAATCTTCTATCAATAGTTAGATGAAGTCCACAATGATGTGTTGGGAGATGTAAATCGCGGAAAAAGATTTAAGAGATTAGAAACAAGATTTTGAAAGAAGCTCTCAAAATTAGAAAACACAAAAAATATAAAATTAAGAACAAAAAAAAATAATTATGAAGAAAATGAGGATAATAGTACTAATTACACGATGCTCGAGCCTCTTCACACTTTGGAGTACTCCTAGACACTCATCTCCTCTCATTTTCACAAGCAAAATCGAAGCTCAAAGTGAAAAACTGCCCCAAATTGGTTACATGTGTCGTTGTGTTGGTATGTTAGCGTCATGAGCTCCAAAGGGGCGTTGGGGCATTGCATCCGAGCACCGTAGTATTATGTTTTCGGGTTATGAACTTAGACCAAGTATTACAACATTGTTTTCGGCGCACTAAGGCGCTGCTGGCTTTGCACGAGGAGCTTAAGGTATGGCGCCAAGGCATTGTGTCCGAAATTTATTATCCTATACCCCAACAAACTCACTTTTAAGCTAGTTTTGCAATATTTGAAGCTCGGAGTAAACAATTGATTTACAAATTCAGGCTCCACATAAAACTAAAGGATATTTTATCTTTTACAAATCATTAGTAATTAAGCCATGATTAAAGCGATAATTTTTAAATCGAAATTAATTTTCAATCAACAAAATTGCTTGGAATTTTCTGATCCAGCCATTAAGTCGTCCACAAACACCTGATTATCATTAAACAAACGTCTTGACCTCATCTCAACCAATAACTGAAGTCTCACGAAAGCAATAATGACACTAAAAATGCTCAATCACCATCAGCACATTATATCCCACTAATTCATTAGAATTATTATTAATAAAAACTGTAACTTTGAGTCAACGTCACACTTTGAATCTTTATGAGATAGACCCAAAGTACAAATCAGCACTAATTAAGCCATTATAAAAGCAATAATACATCCAATTTATATCACTAGGTCAGTCACCATTATGATCTTATCATACACATGCGGACCTACACCTCTTAAGCAGATGATTTTAAATTAATTAATACTAATCACCACTTAAGTACATCTTAATCTCATTAAAGAGAATGAAAAAGGTGATGGTTACGGCGGTTCCACTAAGCCTAAAAAAGTCATTTTTGCATCATATGCTGCTTTGCAAGTTTTATAATTCTGTGGGAGAGGAAGAATAAAGAATTTTTGGGGCAGTGTTCGTCAAAATGAGAGTTTCATTTGAGCTTTTAATCCCATGTCCCGAAACCCTAATCCAGTCTCCATCAAAAAGAAGCTTTTGCAGAGCATAAATTACTAGTTTTCAGGCCTTCTTTCAGGCTTTGCAAAAGCATCAAAAGAGAGCGAGCGAAAGGAAATTTTTTGGTGACAGTGCTTCCTAAAGAAGCTTAGAATTTGTTATCAAATTTTTGGATTGAAGCTAGATTGTATTAAATTTAAACTTTGATAATCTTTTTTTAACAAAAAAAATGCTGGTTAATATTTTTAATTTAATTTAATATATATTAGATATAAATATAGATATATTAGTAGGTTAATACGAATTGCTTTTTTTTTCTGATTTAGTAAAATTTAAATGATACTTCAATTCTGTTGATTAAATTGATGTCAACTAGATAATAAAAAAATTAATATAATTATCAAATTTAAATTAATAGAAGAAAAAAATTTTAACATTTCACAGTTGATACGTGCTAGAAAATTTTGGTAGGTAGGGTGATGAAATATCATCTTAGCATTGTGTGGAAATCTAAAACAAACTCGAATAGAATTAACAAATCAGTAGGAAGTTTTTATGTGAAAACCCTAGAAAGAGGAAGAAATCATGGGGTCGGGCCCGGATGAAATGATCCACTATAGAATTTTGAGCACATAGGTCTACTATTCTCTTGAATTAGGAAATATAAAGTTACAAAGATGATCATTATAAGTTTATGACAATAATTCATCGATGATAGCTATAGTCTAGTTATAATGAAAGCAGTTTTCGATGAAAGTAAACTACAAGGGTCGTAGTCGGTTGTTATGGAGACAATTGTCTGCTGTAAACATTGTAGACAATGGTCGTAACACTAGGTTTGTCTTATAGACAGTAGTTAAAATCTATGATTGTAGTTGTTCATTCGAGCTGCATATGGTCTTTTCAGAACTGTCTTTTGGTCACTAAGGCAATAATAGGAAGTTTAGGAGTGTTGAGTCACGTAGGTTGTAGTTGGACACATGAGCTGCAGCAATGTGCCAACGTTCATAGTCTGCGGGAGCTAGAGAACGTAGGCCGTAATGACGAGTTGTAACGAGGTTCGTAGACCGTGGGAGCCAGAGTTGGGAGCTGCAAAAGCGATGAACCACATAAGTCATAGTTGGTCACGTAGGTCATAGTGGTTATCTGTGATGACGCCTGTAGGCTACGAGGTTTGGAGTTGAAAGTTTCATGAGCTATGAACCATAAGTCATAATTGGTCACTAAGATCACAGTGAAGAGCTACGACGACATACGTAGTTCGCAGGGGTCAAAGTCGAGAGCTGCACAAGCTAGGGTCCATGAAAACCATTGTTGGTCACATATGTCATAGTTGTGAGTTGCGATGACGACCATAGGTTGCGGGGGCATGAATCAGAAGTTGTAGAAGCTGGGGACCACATAGACCATTGTTGGTCACATAGGCCATAATGGTGTGAGGTGACGACGTTCGTAGGCTGCGAGGGCCAGAGTCAGGAGATACAATGAAGGAGTTTAGGAGTCTGAAGAGAATCACCTTCTATGGGGTGTGTTGTTACATAATCTTCAAGATGTGTCATCATACCGCATTTGAGATGTGCTATTACCCCATCATCAAGGTGTATTATTCCAATGGAGTTAGACGGAGAAGCTGGCAGCAGGAGGTGTCCAATGACAACGGTGGTGGTTGGAGTTAGCTAGAGCCAGTAGTCGGAAGAGGTGGTGGCCCGAGGAGGTGGAGAAGGAGGCCCAAGGCGGTGGCAGCGACTGGATAAGGAGGTGACCGATAGAGGCGACGACAAAAGTGACCCAAGGTAGCGATGATGACTGTAAGCGGCGACAACTGGAGGAGGTGGCGAGGGCTGCCAAAAAATGCAACAACATGATGGACACCAATCGGAAACGGTGACGGTTGTGGCGACCCGTGGGCCACTAGCAGCGGACATAAAGTTGAATGTAGCGACAACCTAAGGTGGCCGGAAGCTTCAGTGACGAAGGCCAGAAGACATAGTGACAAAGGTGACCTAAGGCAGCAACAACGAGAGAAGTTGGTCGGATCTACGGTGCATGATGCTGGGTGACAACTTTCTTTTCTGTAGGCTCTAAACTTGCACTTGTCCTTAAGTCCAAGTCCCTATTTATGAGGGTTGGGGCTCTATTTATAGAGTTCAAATTGCAAATAAGGCAGAAATCAAAAACACTCGTTGTTAGACGACCCGAAGAGATCCCTTTGATTGGACAACATTTGATGAACATTTAATTGCCTTAATGATGTCAAAATTGAGCGGTATTAGACTTATTGGATTCATCTCGCTGAGACGCTCAATTTGACTATGCACATGACATATTCAACATCCGTTTGATTTTCAATTAGATGTGGGCTTGAGTCAACTTGGATTGGGTGAATTCTTGTACCGTTGGGTCGTTCTCGTCGAGCCAGACATTTAGATTATAAGTTTGTTGAAATTAGAGTTCTTAATAACTTTTAATAAAAAATTAAACGTTTCTTACTCAAAAAACTATCTCGAGATCTATGTCATGCATCGAGATTTGTGATAGATGATGAAAATTTGTTGGTGGTGTATCAACACTAATATGCCATGATTTAGTTAGGTTTATCTTAATCTTAAAAGAGACTTTTGGATGTCTTATGAGATATTCTAAAATTTTATTTTAAAAGTAATTTTTTAAAAAAATTATTTTGAAAAGCACAATTTTTTTTTTTGCTAATGTTAAGAATGTGAAAAACCTATATTTTTTGCATTTAAATATGCCACTTTAGTACCGAATAGAGTTAATAAACCTTCAATTTAGGAATCATCCATTATGAAACCATTAATGTATATTAAAACAATAAATCCAGACATTATAATTTAACAATGTTGGATATAATTCACAATAACTAATCTGATATGTGTTATTTATTTATTTATTATTCTTTTTGTTGGCAGAAAAACATTTGTATTCATATAAATTTCATAAGAACAAGTTTATAAATATCAAATTCTAATGATTTTTTTTGTTTTTTTAAAGAGCTTTCCTTTATTTTTAAGAGAATTTGGAAAGCTAAAAGGTGGAAATATAGAAAGATTTGATGTTATTTATTTATTTATTTATTTGAAATGAGAAAGTCGGAAGGCCAAAAGCTAGAAGCAAGAAAGACATAATGAACGCAAATTTTAATTTTTATTTATTTTTTAATATTTCCTTTAATGTTATGGCTCCTATTAAGCATATAAATAGAGGTCATGAATGAGAAAAATAAAATCACAAGTGAGAAGAAGGAGAAGGATAACAAAGAGGAAAAGTAGAGAGTGGGGCATTCTGTTAGTGAGATTTTTCAGAAAAAAGAAGTCGTCTCTTTCTTGCGCAGCAGACGAGCAGCGAGATCTTTTTTGCGTTGCAATCAAGAGGAAAGCCGTTCTCGTCCTGCGTAATAGATGAACAATGATATCTTCTTTCGTGTTGCAGCTAAGAGGAAAGTTGTCCCTGTCCTGCGTAACATGAGAACAACAAAATATTCTTTCATGTTACAACCAAGAGGAAAGTTGTCATCGTCTTGCGCAGCAAGCGACTAATGAGATCTTCTTTCATGTTGCAGCCAAGAGAAAAGTCGTCCTCGTCATATGAGTAGACGAGTAACGTGATCTTCTTTCATGTTGAGACCAAGAGGAAAGTCATTCTTGTCTTGCGTAGCTAGCGAGCAACAAGATCTTCTCTCGTGTTGCGGTCAATATGAAAGTCGTCTCCGTCATGCATAGTTGATAGACAACATGATCTTCTTTCACGTTATGATGAAGATATTGTCTTCCGCATCATACACATATCATTCGAGCAACAAGATATTCTTTCGCATTGCAGTAGGGGAAAGTCGCCCTCGTCCAGTGTAGCAGGAGAGCAACAAGATTTTCTTTCCTACTAGTGAGATAAAGAAAGCTATCTATGTCTCTGCTTAGCAGGTGACTCTGGATCTTCTTACTTGTTGCTGCTATGCATTTCAGTTGAGATGAAGAAATGCCATCGTTCTCCTACTGCACCTTGAGAGAGAGATTTTCATGCTTTTGTAGCAGAGATATCTCTTGTAGTCTTTGTACCAGTTCTTATTAGTCCTTTTAGCCCTTTTAATCAACTAGTGAGATATTTGTAGATGATGATAATGTATTTCCTTGTACGGCTTTGACGTTGCTATGTTTTCTCAATAGTATGAAATTTTGTAATTAAAATTAGTACACACACGTTGTAAAATGAAGAATCACGTTTCTTTTCAGGCTCGTGCCTTCCGAGGCCATACCCTCTCGGGCTTATGCCTTATAGGAGCTTGAAATGAACTGATACCATCTGAGGCACGTAGCCTTCTGAGGTCTTTTATGTATATGGTCCTTCTGAGGCTTGTAGACTTCTGAGGCTTGTAGCCTTCGGAGGTTTTTGATGTACTTGTGCATTTTGAGTCTTGTAGTTTTGCTCTCGTGGAGTCTTTCTAGTGAGGACCCTATCTACTACTAACTTCCCATCGAGACCTGCTTCTTGAGCTCGTCTTCTAAGGGCATGGTAGCTTCTCATTGAGTCTTGCCTCTTGAGTTTGACTTCCAGGAGTGCCTTATCTTCCCATCGAGTTTTGCATCTTAGGTTCAACTTGTAGGGGCATGCTAGCTTTTCATTGAGTCTTGCCACTTGGGCTTGAGTAATAGAAGTACATCTTGGGCTTGACTTTCAGGGGCTTTGTATCTTCTGTCGAGTCTTACCTCTTGGGTTCGACTTCTAGAGGCATGGTAGCTTCTCACCGAGTCTTACTTATTTGGGTTAACTTTCAGAAGTAGCATATCTTCCCATTGAATCTTGCCTCTTGAGCTCGACTTCCAGAGACATGGTAGATTCTCATTGAGTCTTAACTTCCATGGGCATGGATGAGGACCTTGTCTAATTTCTACACAAAAATCATTTATGAGAAAATAATAAAATTTCACTTAAATGACAGTTTAAAGCAACATGAAAATTTTACTAAAATAAAATTAGGAGTTTATAAGCCATCATTTCACTCAAATAAGATAATTTGGAGTTTTACTTCATATTCGATAACTTTGACGATTCTCCTTTAGAACACTTGACAGAGAAGCGTATCAAAAGCAAGTTGAATGTAGGTGATGGTTCGATAGCGGTCGACGTGCTCGTATGGGTCATTACCCCTTCATAAGCATCAATGTTTTGGAGTTCAAAACCTGTTGGGATAGGATGCCATAGAACCACATTAACCAAAGAAGAGGATTCTTGGAAGTTTGCGACGAGTAAGGAAGCAATTCCTTTTATCAAGAGGGAACTCTTCCCGAACCAGGCATCATAGCTCATCTCGAATGATATCAACAGAAGCGACAATAGGGCGGGGTGGTGCCAGGTGAGTTGCATGAGATGGATGTGTGAAACTTGTAATGACAAGAAGATTAGTGCTTTGTCTCGACAGAGGAATGGTTTCACCATCAGGAGAGAACCTAGTGAATGAGGTATTTTCTGTTGAACGCTGAACTGAAGGTAATTAAGTTCCATTTTGTTGCTGTTGTTGGAGTGAGATGCTCTATTATTGAGTGTGTTGCGCTTGGTGGCTATACAACACTTCTTACTAGTATTTTGTCATGGGATGCTCTAATTCTGACAGATGACACCAAACTGATGCTTGCTAGAAAGTTCACAACGACAAAAAATGGAGGATCGTCCCAACGTTGCATGAGAATTCAACACAGACTCAGATAAAAGAAAACATCTAGTAGTGACATTAGAAGTTTTTACGTGAAAAAAATTATAAAGGAAAAAATAACAAGACCTGACCTAGTCGTCAAAATAAACTATAAGTTGATTGCAGAGACCCCTTGTCCCACATGCGAGAAAGGATTGAAAATATTCAAAATTACAATGTCAACGTGCAAATTAAATTGTTGTAAGAACTGTGCAACAACCGATGTGGATCGGTGGAGGCCGGTATGTAGTGGCCGACAACGGTCGAGAGTTGTCAATGGCGGTCGAAGGCGATCGATGGTGGCTGGAGTGATGTTGGACTTCAACTCATTCTCAAATCTTCATGTTCTTCTTCATGCTTCAAACTCTTCTCCTCTTATGAGAGGAGTGAGACTCTTCTATAGCGTTATAAGTGCAATTAATGCAAGAATATGAACCACTTTGATCGCACGATCCAAATAGTTTTCTTTGATCATGCGTCGTTTGATGAATATTTTAGTGCCTTAACTATGTCAAAATTGAGCAATCTTGATTTGACTGAATTTTTCTTGTCGAGACGCTCGATTCAACTATAGACTTGCAAGATTTTGCATTCGCTTGACCTTCAAAATATGTCTGAAAAACTTTTAAGAGTTGTATAATGAATTGATTTGAGTTTAATTTGGCTCGAATTGGACTGTTTGATATTATTATGTCCGTCTCATCGAGTCAGTCAGTTTGACTATAAATTAGTTGAAATCAGAGTTGTAGATGACTATTAATTAAAGTTTAAATATTTATTATCTAAAAATTTACTTTTAAAATGACGGCAAATGATGAAAATTTACTAATGACCTAGTAAAAGTTCTAAATTTTAAGAACCCATAAAAAAATTTTTAAGTTTCAAAAGATAAATTGTATACTTTATTTTTTATGATTTGAATTAAATTCAATCAAATTCCAACAACTTTCATAGCGAAGCTGCAACTTGCGGGCACGCTAGCCAAGCAACTAAAGGGTATGATTTCATAGATCCTCCCTCCCTCCCCTCCCAACNGGAACCCATAAAAAATTTTAAAGTTTCAAAAGATAATTTGTATACTTTGTTTTTTATGATTTGAATTAAATCCAATCAAATTCCAAAAACTTTCATAGCGAAGCTGCAACTTGCGGGCACGGTAGCCAAGCAGTTAACTACAGGGGTATGATTTCATAGATCCTCCCTCCCTCCCAACTTCTTGCTGGCACTCATCATATTTCCCTTTTATTCTCCCCTGCTACAAACACTAATTTGGTTTTAATGCCTTCCCTGAGACGAAGAGGAAGTTTGAGTGGCAGTAAAACCAAAATTTGTTAAATGCTTGTATTTTTAGAGCAAAAGCATTAAATCTATGCCCTTTATCGCTTGACATCTCTGAGGCATGGAATAATGGGAATGAGACGGGAGAAGAGGCAAGGCATTAGTCNGTGGCAGTAAAACCAAAATTTGTTAAATGCTTGTATTTTTAGAGCAAAAGCATTAAATCTATGCCCTTTATCTCTTGAGATCTCTGAGGCATGGAATAATGGGAATGCGACGGGAGAAGAGGCAAGGCATTAGTAGGAAGGATTTAATGCTTAAATTAATGGCTTCTGACCAGCTACATTGCTGCAGGGCTACAGGGCTACAGAGAACGATGGAGCTAAAACAGTGNGACGGGAGAAGAGGCAAGGCATTAGTAGGAAGGATTTAATGCTTAAATTAATGGCTTCTGACCAGCTACACTGCTGCAGGGCTACAGGGCTACAGAGAACGATGGAGCTAAAACATTGCATGTGGCGGTGTGGCTTGGGTCATCGTTCTCGCGGGGCCACTGGCGTGCGCTGCTACTGCCATCGGCTGCTGAATGCTCCGCTTTGTCCCTCGTCTTTTAGAAAAGAGCGTCGTTTGGGCCTCCCCACTGCTTTATTTCTCTCTCCTCCATCGCTAGACGACAGAGCAGGGGTATTATCCCTGCTGCCACCTATCCCGAAGTGGAAACTGTCCGTTTAACCCATCTTCCCTTCTATAAATCCCCCGCTTCCTCTACATTGACTGCTCGCATGCAAAATCTCTTCTTTGATTCATTTCGGGCTAAAGATAATATTGCTTTTGGTTGCTTATCCATGCGGTATTGTATGTAGAGGAAAGGCCAGCAACAATATATGCATGAACTAACAGTAATAATGCTCGCTTCTCCTCCTCTCTTCTTTAATGCAGCCTTTACCAGCTTCTTTCTCTCTCTCTTGCTTTCTAACACTTTGGAGTGCTGAAGTTCATCATGCACAGCAGCAAGTCAATGCGATTAGCTGGGTATCGTAGATCCGTACGTTCGCTGAGGAAGCTGATATCAATGCGCTCTGTTTGCTGCCGCGTCATCCTTTAATTTATACCCTCTTTCATTTGATAAAAATATCTTCTTTATCGTTCGAAGAAGAAAAGGCGACTGCTTTCCGGCGAAAATGCCGCTTGGGCAGATGAAGGAGGCTAATGGAGTTGAGAGGCGCTTTTTTAAGAAGCCGCTGCAGTCCGGCGAACTTATCAATCAACCGGCGACGAATCCTTCGGCGGCGGTGGCGAAGAAGAAGGTTGGCGTGCGGCGGAGGGGGAAGGGAAGGCTGGCTAAAGTAGATGATGGGTTGAAACCATCCGAACCGGCGGCCGGGGAAGTGATCCTCGTGGAGTCGGTTGAGCCTCCGGCGTCGACGAAAGGGATCACTTTCCACCGGCGGCCTGGTTTTGGTCAGGTTNTACATTTACATGAATCACCATGCATCAACATAAATGACATCACTGATTACAATGACAATAAACTATTCTTTAACTAATTAACATCAAGGTGGCCTCTTAATCTCTAGCGTAAAAAAAAAGGTTCAAGCAGTATGGATTATGGTGATTTAAAGTGGCAACTTGGGACAGAAAGGACCCACCAGACTGACTAAACAAAACAAAAAAAAAAAGTAAGCCTTATGCAAAAAAGCTTTAGCAGAAACCAGGACCCACAAAACTCATGCTTCAAACAGAATAAAATGGGAACTCTTCAGCATGGTTCTGCAACTCCATTATTTGAGCCAAGTGAGAGACTCAACATGGTCCAAAAGGTTGCCCCTTTGACCTCTCAGACACGGAACAAAAGATGACAGCTACAGTTCAATATGCTTTTCATATGTTAATCTTTTCAGTTAAAAGCATCTATAAGATAAAAAGAATGATTTTTTTTTGTCACAAATAGAANTAATTCCATTCATTTTATCAAAAAATAAGGACGAAAACAAATAAATTTGGAGAATAGAAAAAGAAAAAAGAACCACCTTTGATTCGATAGTTCCCTCAAGACAATATCTAGCACCTGAAGCGCCTCTTGAGGAACATGAGTCTGCTTCCCTTCGAGAAACAATTTTAAATGGTCGAGATCAGCTCGAGCCACGAACTTGATTGCCACCTTATACTCCCTATCCCTTCAAAGATTAAATTTTAAAAGCAAAGAAGACATAAATAAGATAGATCTTGAACAGAAATGGACAATGGAGAATCTCTGNCTTTACCAGCTTCTTTCTCTCTCTCTTGCTTTCTAACACTTTGGAGTGCTGAAGTTCATCATGCACAGCAGCAAGTCAATGCGATTGGCTGGGTATCGTAGATCCGTACGTTTGCTGAGGAAGCTGATATCAATGCGCTCTGTTTCCTGCCGCGTCATGCTTTAATTTATACCCTGTTTCATTTGATAAAAATATCATCTTTATCGTTCGAAGAAGAAAAGGTGACTGCTTTCCGGCGAAAATGCCGCNATGCGATTGGCTGGGTATCGTAGATCCGTACGTTTGCTGAGGAAGCTGATATCAATGCGCTCTGTTTCCTGCTGCGTCATGCTTTAATTTATACCCTGTTTCATTTGATAAAAATATCTTCTTTATCGTTCGAAGAAGAAAAGGTGACTGCTTTCCGGCGAAAATGCCCATTGGGCAGATGAAGGAGGCTAATGGAGTTGAGAGGCTTTTTTTTAAGAAGCCGCTGCAGTCCGGCGAACTTATCAATCAACCGGCGACGAATCCTTCGGCGGTGGTGGCGAAGAAGAAGGTTGGTGTGCGGCGGAGGGGGAAGGGAAGGCTGGCTAAAGTAGATGATGGGTTGAAACCATTCGAACCGGCGGTCGGGGAAGTGATTCTCGTGGAGACGGTTGAGCCTCCGGCGTCGACGAAAGGGATCACTTTCCACCGGCGGCCTGGTTTCGGTCAGGTAGGCATGAAGTGCGTCGTCAAGGCGAACCATTTCCTCGCGCAGCTTCCGGATAAAGATCTGAACCAGTACGACGTGAGTATATTTTCGGTTTTTGCTGATCAATATCGAATTCTGATCANAGTGCGTCGTCAAGGCGAACCATTTCCTCGCGCAGCTTCCGGATAAAGATCTGAACCAGTACGACGTGAGTACATTTTTGGTTTTTGTTGATCGATATCGAATTCTGATCGGAAATGGAGCGGAAATGAGTCAATTTATGGATGCAGGTGACGATTACACCTGAGGTGAGTTCGAGGCAGCTGAATAGGGCGATAATGGCGGAGCTGGTGAGGGTTTACAGGGAGACGGGGATGGGGATGAGGCTTCCAGCCTACGATGGCAGAAAGAGCCTATACACTGCGGGAGTTTTACCTTTTAGGTCCAAGGAGTTTGTTATCAATCTCAGCGTCGAGGATGAAGGGACAGGAATCACGAGGTGGGGCTTGGAATATATGCATATATTTATTTTTTTAAATGAGTTTAAGAGATTCTCCATTGTCCATTTCTGTTCAAGATCTATCTTATTTATGTCGTCTTTGCTTTAAAAATTTAATCTTTGAAGGGATAGGGAGTATAAGGTGGCAATCAAGTTCGTGGCTCGAGCTGATCTCGACCATTTAAAATTGTTTCTCGAAGGGAAGCAGACTCATGCTCCTCAAGAGGCGCTTCAGGTGCTAGATATTGTCTTGAGGGAACTATCGAATCAAAGGTGTTTCTTTTTTCTTTTTCTATTCTCCAAATTTATTTGTTTTCGTCCTTATTTTTTGATAAAATGAATGGAATTACAGGTACACTGTTGTGGGGAGATCCTTCTATTCTCCTGAAATAAAAAAGCCTCAGAGGCTGGGTGATGGTTTGCAGTCTTGGGGTGGGTTTTATCAAAGCATTAGGCCGACTCAGATGGGGCTTTCTCTCAACATTGGTGAGAATTTTTCTGCCAAGAGTTCTATCTTTTATGTCTGTGTTTTACACTTTTGCAAATATCTCCACTTTGCTCAAATTTGTGCTCTTTTACTCTGGATGTGTTTGCTTTTAGACATGTCGTCGACCGCTTTTATTGAACCGCTGCCGGTGATCGAGTTTGTTGCTCAGATATTGGGTAAGGATGCTATCTCAAGGCCTTTATCGGATGCAGATCGAGTTAAGGTATGCTGATTTAATGGAATAATCATAAGTTTAAATCATGAGATTTGCAAATTCCCATCATTTTATGGCGTGATTAAGATAGTTTTTCATTACTCAGCGTGAAATATTGTTATACTTTTACCATGCAAATTTACCCAAATGTAGCAGCCATAAGAAAACCATAAAAAATTTAAAATTTTACTTTTATTGCAGTGGTTTCATGTTTATTTTTTAAGATGGATGCAATTGTTCAGAATAAGCCTTCACTCATCATATTTATGTGATTTGAACTTCTCCTTTAAATTTGGAGACTAACTTTGTAAGATGTATTCAATTAATTATTAGAAATCAAAATTAAATTTTGGAAGATTTACATGCACACAACTCATTTCTTATGTATTGACACATGTAAAACCTAAACTTTAATTTTTACATGTATGTTCCCTTACCCATTCATGAAAAGGTATATTCATTTCTTTAAAAGTTAATTTGTAGAATTTTTGATGAGATACATGAGTGTTTGGTAATCAATAAACAACTTGTATTAGAGTTTTGAAATAATGTGAACTTTTTAAATATTTATGGCCCTAATGGTTTGACATTGTTTAACATGCCTTATATACCAATCATTAAATAATATTCATGTTTGGTTATGTTAACATTGAACAGATTAAGAAGGCGCTTAGAGGTGTGAAAGTTGAAGTAACTCATAGAGGAACCGTCCGTCGGAAATATCGAGTTTCTGGATTAACATCCCAACCTACACGCGAGTTAATGTACAATTATATTCTTCTTTCACTCTATTTAATTTTTCATGTCTGTTTGCATGAAATTTTGGTTAAATATAGATTTGTTTAGTTTTGCCTTTGAAGATTGTAATGTCATTTTAATGTAAAAATGTGATTGTGGCAATTAATCGCATGTATACGTACAAGTCACTAATTATTGGTGCAATTTCCTCTATATTATTAAAAATTTGACTGCTTAAAAATTTGTATCAACTAGCTCCAGGTGTAAAAGAATCTCCAATTCTTGAGGAGAATAAAGAGTTCCATCCTTAGAAAATGGGTCATCTGGCACATAGATGGGCTAACTTGGTAGTTCATTTTTTTGCTTTAGGTGTTAATTTCATAAATAGTCAAGTTATGGGTTGCATATGTGTAATTTTTCTTTAATTTTTTGGAGCAGATGATGGATTAAATTTGGGCATTTTATGCAAACCCACAATAGCTTCAATCTATCTCCCATCTCAGAGAAATTATTATGTATGTATAGAAATACATGGAAATTATGTGAAAAAGATTTAGGAACCTCTACATAGCCGTGTTCAAGCTTCTAATTAGTTGGCTGGATTTGCAACGCCCACACCTAATAATTTCTCCTCATCTTATTATACAGCTGTTTGCTTTTTAAAATAATTACAAATATTTTAAAAGGTAAAGTTAATATTTGCTTTTTTTTTTTTTTTACAAAATCAACCATTGCATTGCACAAGAGATCTTAAAATTTTGNACAGCTGTTTGCTTTTTAAAATAATTACAAATATTTTAAAAGGTAAAGTTAATATTTGCATTTTTTTTTTTTTTTGCAAAATCAACCATTGCATTACACAAGAGATCTTAAAATTTTGTTTTTTTTTATTTTTTTTCAGCTTCCCAGTAGACGAACAAATGAATATGAAATCTGTGGTTGAATATTTCAAAGAGATGTATGGATTTACCATCCAACATTCTCACCTTCCCTGTCTTCAAGTTGGAAATCAGAAAGCAAATTATCTTCCAATGGAGGTTTTATCAAATCTTCCACCTCTTTCGTAAAACATCTACTCCCTTTATTACTTATACTCGTTTTGGTACAGGCTTGTAAGATTGTTGATGGTCAAAAATACACAAAGAGATTGAATGAGAAGCAGATAACTGCCTTGCTCAAAGTAACATGCCAGAGACCCAGAGATCAAGAGATGGATATTCTACAGGTTTATTATTTTAACTCTATTTGTGACAAAAAAGCCATTCTTTTTATCTTATAGATGCTTTTAACTGAAAAGATTAACATATGAAAAGCATATTGAACTGTAGCTGTCATCTTTTGTTCCGTGTCTGAGAGGTCAAAGGGGCAACCTTTTGGACCATGTTGAGTCTCTCACTTGGCTCAAATAATGGAGTTGCAGAACCATGCTGAAGAGTTCCCATTTTATTCTGTTTGAAGCATGAGTTTTGTGGGTCCTGGTTTCTGCTAAAGCTTTTTTGCATAAGGGCTTACTTTTTTTTTTGTTTTGTTTTGTCAGTCTGGTGGGTCCTTTCTGTCCCAAGTTGCCACTTTAAATCACCATAATCCATACTGCTTGAACCTTTTTTTTTTACACTAGAGATTAAGAGGCCACCTTGATGTTAATTAGCTAAAGAATAGTTTATTGTCATTGTAATCAGTGATGTCATTTATGTTGATGCATGGTGATTCATGTAAATGTAAGCTGAACATGCTATATTTCATATATTTGTTTCAGACAGTTCATCAGAATTCTTATGAACAAGATCCCTATGCTAAGGAATTCGGAATTAGCATCAGCGATAAACTGGCCACCGTTGAAGCTCGGGTTCTTCCTGCTCCATGGGTATGCACGATTGCATAGATATGTTTGATTGATGTATTGATGAAGTATCAAGTATACCACAATCTCATGGCTGAATTTTGGTTTTTTTGTCATTTTACTTTTTAAAGCTGAAATATAGTGAAAATGGAAAGGAGAAGGAATGTTTACCACAAGTTGGGCAGTGGAATATGATGAACAAGGTGTGGTGGCAATTTCTTCTTCCCTTTTTTGTCCTATGGGAGTGTGCATTGCATGATGTTTAAAACTACTTTTTTATGATGTTTCTTTCTACTCCCAAATAGAAAGTGATAAATGGGTGCATGNGGAATGTTTACCACAAGTTGGGCAGTGGAATATGATGAACAAGGTGTGGTGGCTATTTCTTCTTCTCTTTTTGTCATTGCATGTTTAAAACTACTTTTTTTATGATATTTCTTTCTACTCCCAAATAGAAAGTGATAAATGGGTGCATAGTGAGTAACTGGGCCTGCATCAACTTTTCAAGAAGCGTTCAAGAAAGCACAGCTTATGGGTTCTGTCAGGAGCTTGCGCAGATGTGCCAAGTATCTGGCATGGTAAAAATTTTCAGCTCATGAACTTATTATTGCTTATTTGATAACACTTTTGCCTTTTATTTTTTTCTTTTTTGGTTTGCTTTTTTTTTAAAATATTTTTTTAATANCTTATGGGTTCTGTCAGGAGCTTGCGCAGATGTGCCAAGTATCTGGCATGGTAAAAATTTTCAGCTCATGAAATTATTATGGCTTATTTGATAACACTTTTGCCTTTTATTTTTTTCTTTTTTGGTTTGCTTTTTTTTTTAAAATATTTTTTAATATATTTTTTCATGTCTTTACTTTTTATTTTTAAAAACAAATTATTTTATTTTAAAAATACTCAAAACATCAATAAGTTGTTTTTGAGTGTTTTTAAATATACTAAGCATGTTTTAACATGAGAATCATGTTTCATTTTAAGTAATAACATAAACAAAACACATGAAGTAATAAATTTTCTGAATTAGAGTATTNGTTTCATTTTAAGTAATAACATAAACAAAACACATGAAGTAATAAATTTTCTGAATTAGAGTATTTTTTTTTGGACTCGGATAAAAAAAGATAATAATCTTGTTCACTTATTTTCCGCAAAAAAATAAAAAAATAAAAATAAAGAATGATCCCTTGTCTCCTACTAATTCGTCAGAACCGCGTGGCAATGGGGTGGGCTCTAGTGACAGTGAAGTGGGTTACACTTCTTGTCTGTGCTTGCACTTCTTGGCTGTGCTTGCAAATGGTGCTCTTTTGTTTTAATGTTTCATTTTGGATAGTTTGTGATTTTAAGGCCTCAGCAGTTTTTCAATAAAAAAAATTGGTTAAAGCATGTGGAAGAAACTGTAAATAATTTTTCATCCAAACAGGTACTAACATGCATGTGAATCAATTTCACATATATATGTGAGGAATCTCATTTAATACAAGACAATCTTTGAATAGGCTTTTGTTTGGCGTTTGGTTGTCAGTAACAGTTTTAATTCCTGGATTGAGCCAATGAAATCCTATATGCTCTTTTTTTTGGCAGATCTGTGTAAGTTTTGTCTGCTTTTCCAAATTTTGTTTTATTGCACTTTTTGTTTCTATTGAAGGTGGAATCATTTATTCTTTTGTTTTNATGATCCTTACAGCATGATTTTTGCAGGCGTGTGCTTCGTTAGAACCAAATTATCAGCCTCCAGTGACCTTTGTTGTGGTTCAAAAGCGACACCACACTAGGCTCTATGTGAACAACCATAAGGATAGAAACAGTTCAGACAAGAGTGGAAATATCCTGCCTGGTACTTCAATTGATAGAATGAATACTTATGGTTCAGTTATAGAAAATATATTTATTTCTTTTGGTTGCATTTATTTACATTTTTTTCTTATGAGAAAATAGTGTTTTTTGGATGATATAGGCACTGTGGTTGATACCAAAATCTGTCATCCTACGGAGTTTGATTTCTACCTTTGTAGTCATGCTGGCATCCAGGTAGGTTGGTGTCATTGTGCTTCAGCTATAGCAATATGTAAAAAAGTTGTAGAATTGCTGCGGGAAATATTATGAAGTTTTTGAAAACTATTATGGATGTTATAAACCACTTTATTTCTAAAATTGATACATCAGCTTTTTTATAATTTGCCTCTATTTGAGCATGTATAATACCCCTGATCATACATGTACCTGCCAGGGAACTAGTAGACCAGCTCATTACCATGTCATATGGGATGAAAACAATTTCACAGCAGATGAAATGCAGACGTTGACAAACAATCTCTGTTACACGTAAGCCAACTCCCAATACACACTACTTTACATTTGAATGACAACCTGTGTGATACCTCACTGGTTTGATCCCACTTCCAGGTATGCTCGATGCACTCGATCAGTATCTGTCGGTATGTTTTTCAACCTCTTACCTACTCACAAAAATTTTGTACCAATTTGTTGACTTTTTTTATCCTGCTAAAATATGTTCAGTGCCACCTGCATACTATGCTCATCTCGCCGCATTTCGAGCACGGTTTTATATGAAACCTGAATTCTCTGATAAGCAGACAACACATAACATAAGAATGCAGAATGGTTCTTCTGTGAAACCTCTGCCAGCATTGAAAGAGAAGGTGAAAAGGGTTATGTTCTATTGTTGAGTCTGAGAAGGCAGAAGAGAGGATGAGAAGAGGACTTATTGTACATCTTGCTGTACCTTATTTTGTAGAGTTGAGCTTTAATTCATGCAGGTTAGAAGCTGGAAAATCTTTCCAGATTGATTACTTGGTTGTTATTTGTTACACTTATACACAATCTGAGGTTAGAAGAGTGTAGTCATGTTCTTTTGATGAATGTCCAGTTGGGGGTTTTGAGGACTGTGCTGTAAACATCAATTAATTTTGGTTGAGAAGGAAAATAACAGTTGGATAAATATTGGGTTGTGTAAATGGAAGAAAGTCAATTTACTTGTATATTGGTTCATGTTATTGAATTTATAATCACTTTTAATGTTCTTGACTTCCTTAGTAATTTATGCTTAAAAGCAAATTAATGAGAATGATCACATAAATTATCCCTCACTGTAAGTATTTCACACATGTGGGAGAGGTTTGCAATTTTGTGGCAATATCATTCATGAATGGCCTTTCTTCTGCTAATGAAGTTGAACACAAAAGCCTATTTGTGCCAATGAAAGCAAGCATTTGTGTCGACTTTTTGGTAGTAGCTTTTGCTGGCATCTTTGGCAAGCATTTTATGATCTATGATGCTATTGATTGCATAGGAAAATTAGAATTTTAATGTAATTGTATAAGCTTAAGTTATTTTTAAAAATATCATCTGTAGGTATTTTTTTGGCTGGTAGTATTACTCTCAAAATATAAAGATAGATGGGGATGGATGAGGTTTCACCATATTCTACAAATAAAATAATAATGTTGATTTTATAAAATTTTTAAATTGTTTTAAAATGGAATCATTTGATCGGTTATAACATAAAGAGGAGGAATCAGTTAAAATTCTGACAGAATTTTGAATATCAATTATTATTTTCAGTCATAACTAATTAAAGGGAGTTACTTAAGTATATATAAATTAAAAATAAAGCTAATTTAATCATATTAAAGGGCATGTAATGTATAAATAAACTTAAAGAAGAGCATGCAAATATATATTTAACAATTGCCATTAAAGTGTATAGTGTTACAATCTAAAATGTATGTCTGTTTAATTAAACATATGAAGAAGGTTGTGGGCTTCTAAAATTCAATGCCTAGCTTGAAAAGAAAGAACGAATGAGAATGAGGTGGGGTAATTTACCTTGAGGTTTCGGGTCAATTTTAAAAGGGACATAGGATGGTAGATAAGACACTACTCAATGATTTTACCATTTTTTTGTGAGAATTTTATGATTTCAGTTTGAGGTTTCTCATAAGCACAAGCCCTTCTGTTAATTAACTCTCCCGGTAATAAGAGAACACTTTAGATTAATGTTAATAATTAGGCACAATTGTTCAGACTTAACATATAGTGTTAACATACTTAAATTATGAAACATGAAATTATCACTGTTAGCTTAAAGTTGATTGGTGATGAACTCATCAAGATCTCATGATTCTATCATCATGTGGTCCATTTACTTAGAGGTACTCAACCCAACCTAACAGAATGATCTTTGTCAACAATCANGGTAATTTACCTTGAGGTTTCGGGTCAATTTTAAAAGGGACATAGGATGGTAGATAAGACACTACTCAATGACTTTACCATTATTTTGTGAGAATTTTATGATTTGAGTTTGAGGTTTCTCATAAGCACAAGCCCTTCTGTTAATTAACTCTCCCGGGAATAAGATAACACTTTAGATTAATGTTAATAATTAGGCACAATTGTTCAGACTTAACATATAGTATTAACATACTTAAATTATGAAACATGAAATTATCACTGTTAGTTTAAAGTTGATTGGTGATGAACTCATCAAGATCTCATGATTCTATCATCATGTGGTCCATTTACGTAGAGGTACTCAACCCAACCTAACAGAATGATCTTTGTCAACAATCTTGAGTTGCTTCGTCCAAAAAACATATAAATCGAGGTGAATGTTTGTCTATGGAGACAAATATAAGTCAACATTGGCTTACAAAAGGATTTGTCCCCCATCAAATATATCGTATGATTCACAACTCAAATGAGAGAATCAACAAAAAACATGCAAAATACAATTATGACTATTATATAATGGAGTCAACTGGCCAAACCATTTGATGGAGGCTACTTGCTAAATGACCGATTAGAAGGCTCTGGTTGTAACTGCTTCATTAGTGAAGTTGGCCAAATCACGTGGACATATAACTTAGTCCACCTCCATATTGACACATAATTAATTGNAATGTTTCACTCAAAATAAACGTTAAGGTGTGGTTCAAACTCTACTGATCATTTTATAAATGCGAATTTTATGAGTTAAAATTAATTTCTGCATTATTATTGCTTTTACATTTCTATGACTGCAGATGGGAGGGAGAAATACTGTTCTTTTGGATGCCATTAGTTGGAGAATTCCTTTGGTCAGTGACAAACCAACTATAATATTTGGAGCAGATGTAACTCATCCAGAGACTGGGGAGGATTCTAGTCCATCAATTGCTGCTGTACTTATAATATTTCTTAACATTTATACTATGAGAGTCCTGTTATTCATTTTTCAATGATAGTTGTATTTGTTATTATTTTTATTTTTTATTAATAACTACAGGTTGTTGCTTCTCAAGACTGGCCAGAAGTTACAAAATATGCTGGACTTGTGTGTGCTCAGGCTCATCGACAAGAACTTATTCAGGATCTTTACAAAACTTGGCATGATCCGCAGCGGGGCACTCTTACTGGAGGCATGATAAGGTTTATTTTCCTTTTTTTTTTTTTTGGTTTATTTGACCTGGAATAACTGATAGAAAGCTCAACATTGAAATACATTTAAAGTGACATACCTTTTAAATAATTATGTTTTTTTTTTTACTTTCATTGCAGAGAGCTCCTGATTTCTTTCAGGAAGGCAACTGGTCAAAAGCCAATGAGAATAATATTCTACAGGTACAATGTTGGTATTTAATATGGTTACAAGGCACTTCTATAAACTTTCTGCTAATTAGCCAAGCGGTTATAAGATATATTGTCCTTGAACTGGTGTTGGGGTAGCCCTGATGGTGCTGAGTAGCATTTTAATCCATGGGATCTTAAATGATATTGGTTCTTACTTTCTGCTTCATTCCGACAGAGATGGTGTGAGCGAAGGACAGTTCTATCAGGTCCTTTTGTATGAATTGGACGCAATTCGTAAAGTTTGTTGTCGATCTCCATCAAATTTACTTCTAGAAAGTCGTCCCATTTATCGAATGATCCTTACAGCATGATTTTTGCAGGCGTGTGCTTCGTTAGAACCAAATTATCAGCCTCCAGTGACCTTTGTTGTGGTTCAAAAGCGACACCACACTAGGCTCTATGTGAACAACCATAAGGATAGAAACAGTTCAGACAAGAGTGGAAATATCCTGCCTGGTACTTCAATTGATAGAATGGATACTTATGGTTCAGTTATAGTAAATATTTTTTATTTCTTTCGGTTGCATTTATTTACACTTTTTCTTATGAGAAAATAGTGTTGTTTGGATGATATAGGCACTGTGGTTGATACCAAAATCTGTCATCCTACGGAGTTTGATTTCTACCTTTGCAGTCATGCCGGGATCCAGGTAGGTTGGTGTCATTGTGCTTCAGCTATAGCAATATGTAAAAAAAATTGTAGAATTGCTGCGGGAAATATTATGAAGTTTTTGAAAGCTACCATGGATGTTATAAACCAGTTTATTTCGAAAATTGATACATCAGCTTTTTTATAATTTGCCTCTATTTGAGCATGTATAATACCCCTCATCATACATGTACCTGGCAGGGAACTAGTAGACCAGCTCATTACCATGTCATATGGGATGAAAACAATTTCACAGCAGATGAAATGCAGACGTTGACAAACAATCTCTGTTACACGTAAGCCTACTCCCAATACACATTACTTCACATTTGAATCACAGCCTTTGTGATACCTCACTGGTTTGATCCCACTTCCAGGTATGCTCGATGCACTCGATCAGTATCTGTCGGTATGTTTTTCAACCTCTTACCTACTCACAAAAATTTTGTACCAATTTGTTGACTTTTTTTATCCTGCTAAAATATGTTCAGTGCCACCTGCATACTATGCTCATCTCGCCGCATTTCGAGCACGGTTTTATATGAAACCTGAATTCTCTGATAAGCAGACAACACATAACATAAGAATGCAGAATAGTTCTTCCGTGAAACCTTTGCCAGCATTAAAAGAGAAGGTGAAAAGAGTTATGTTCTACTGTTGAGTCTGATAAAGCTGAAGAGAGGATGAGAAGAGGACTTATTGTACATCTTGCTGTACTTATTTTGTAGAGATGAACTTTAATTCATGCAGGTTAGAAGCTGGGAAATCTTTCTAGATTGATTACTTGGTTGTTATTTGTTACACTTATACACAATCTGAGGCTAGAAGAGTGTAGTCATGTTCTTTTGATGAATGTCCAGTTGGGGGTTTTGAGGACTATGCTGTAAACAACAATTAATTTTGTTTGAGAAGAAAATAACAGTTGGATAAATATTGGGTTGTGTAAATGGAAGAAAGTCAATTTACTTGTATATTGGTTCATGTTATTGAATTTTATAATCACTTTTAATGTTCTTGATTTCCTTAGTAATTTATGCTTAAAAGCAAATTAATGAGAATGATCACACCCTCACTATAAGTGCAAAATTATTCCGTGTGGACACTGCATGAGATGCATGCGGTGTTCGATCTCCACTGTCCATCCCGGCTTCGGTGGGATTTTTTTTTTTTTTTTTAAAGAGAGTCCTACCGAAACGGTGATGGACGGTGAAGATCGGACACTGTATGCATCTCTGCATGCAATGTCCGAAATAATTTTTCCGCTAAGTATTTCACACATGTAGAAGAGGATTGCAATTTTGTGGCAATATCATTCATGAATGGCCTTTCTTCTGCTAATGAAGTTGAACACAAAGGCCTATTTGTGCCAATGAAAGCAAGCATTTGTCGACTCTTTGGTAGTAGCTTTTGCTAGCATCTTTGGCAAGCATTTTATGATCTATGATGCTATTGATTGCATAGGAAAATTAAGATTTTAATGTAATTGTATAAGCTTAAGTTATTTTGATTCGAAATTCATCAGCATATAAGCATTGCAGTACATGCAAATAATTCATCAAAAAGATTCATGATTCGAAATTCACAAATGGGAAGCATAACTCGAGCAAAAATATTCATGATTCTACCAATTTGATAAATATCAGAAAACCCACCATCCATCAAAAATCAATTTTGCTGTCATCAAATACCAAAAAGCATATAATGCTCATGAATCTTATGGCTTTCACCAACTGACACTAAGAAAATGCGAGAAGAATTGATCAAAAAATCTATAAAAAATCTAAGCATTGCAGTATTAGCCAAAAAATCCATTGCAGTACCAGCAAAACATCGACCAAAAATCAATTTCTTTACTGGAGATAGGAAAAAAAAAAAATTTGAATCATAGCACTCAAAAAATGCGAGAAGAAAATGTGAAGAGGACGACACTCGGTACCTCTCGATCCAGGAACAAAGCTCTTGTAAAACTTTCAAGAAAATGCGAGGAGGAGGTGAAGAATTGGTACCTCTCGATCCACAAACTAACAAACGAGAAATGGGGGAGGGGAAGGGTGCACGATATCGAGAGCCGAGCACAGAAGCGCTTGATCGCAGAGCTAGGGCAACGACAAAGGAGACGGGATCGAGGGGCTGAGGGTAATAAGCTAACCCTATATGCGGAACGCGGGACTCGGAGAGCGGCAAACGATCGAGGGTTTTCTTAAGAAAAATTTAGGCGCGTTATCCCACCGCCGGACCCAACGCGCGAAACAAACGAGCCAACGGTGTTCCTAAAACGCCGGACACAACAATAACCTGCGCCAAACGGATCCTAAAAATAAAGAGATTTTATAAAATACAAAGTATTTGCATGCTCTGCGAACATACAAAATACAAACTCTCGGCCATGTCTCCGAAAGTCTCGGGCCATAAGACCCTACTGACGACTTCCGACTCGACGAACTGGAATACGAACAATTGTTGCCCCTCAATCATGTCAGCTTTGCATTGGCTATGTTCCAAAAAACCTTCAATCTCTTCACATCTTCGGTAATTGGTCAAACAGAAATTTCCCGGCCCCTTCAATGCAAAGCAACAACAATTTTTGCTCGCCAGTTCTTAACCTTACTTTGGACACCTGACACCGGAGTTTGGTGTCGAAAGAGAAAATGAAGCAACCATCCCGATCCACCTTCAACCCGAAGAAATAGGAGATGGGATAATATTGATATGAGTGTGTTAGATTATTTTGACGGCTATCCACATGCAGACAAATGTATACGTTAAGAATATAAAACATAAGTAAAGTTAAAGTTAGTACATATAAAAGTTTAAAATAATTTTTATTGAGTAAAGACCATTGATACATGCATTAATATATTCAAAGATTTCTTATAGGAATATGAAATGTTAGCATATTCCAAAGTTTCTTATAAAGATATGAAAGACCAACATGTATATTGATTTTTTTTCCCTTGGTTATCGTAGTATAGAGTGTGAATAACTCCATGGTTATCTTTATATAACTCATTATGTTGTTTAAATATTTTTTTAAGGTTTAAGCTTTTGAATAAGATGATTAGAGGAGGAGTCAATGTGTACAGGAGGTGAGAACAACAACCGATAAGGTATAAATTTCTACTTGTTAAGTAAATTGCTTCATTAGTTGGTTTTTTCATGAATGTTTGAATACTAAACTTTTAGTGATGGAAATAGATTAACAGATAATTAATTTCCCCCATTCGATAATCCGTTCCCATTTTGGTTAATTCCAAACCCGGGTTGGGTCGTGAAAAGGCAATTACATTATCAGAGAATTATTAAATTGTTTTATTTAGTGGTTATTTCTTGAATATTTGAATATTAAACTGTTAGTGATAGAAATATAATAACAAAAAATTTATTTTCACCGCCCGACTATCCTTTTTTTGTCTTGATTAATTTCAAGTTCGACCAACGTCATTCATTCATTTCTCAAAATCTCAATCAAATATTAAAATTCATGGTAAAACTCCAACCCATATTTTTCATTATTATCAAATTCTCAATAGTTTGATCGTGGCACGTGTAAATACATCAAAAATTAAGAGGACAGTTGATTTGTAAATATAAATGTTGCGGGTGGTTTGTATGTAATTATCCCATCTCAAGGCATCGAATTGACTGCGTCTCTTTCCCTGACTTATTGATCACAGAAACATCAGTTTGTTTCAGGAATTGATTCTTGAAGGTACGCAACAAGTGATTTGTAGTTAGTTGTTATTAATATACTTATCACATAATTCTAATGTATTTCTTCATGAATTTGTAATAAAAAAATTGTTGCTTCTTCAAACAATTGAATTTAGTTTAAACTCAAAATTTATTTCACACATTTCCTCATGAATATCAAATAAATTGAGATAAAATTTTTTAAATTATTTTGTTTTAATTTAGTTGAAAAATTTCCTTAAATTTATGTCATGAAATATCTAAGATATAATTTTTTAAAAAGTTATTTACAAATTATTATTATTTTTAAGAGGAAAAATATATTTTTCGAAAATCCAAGTTCATTATAGATATTTTTTTTATAATAGTTGAAGACAATGTTTGATAGTTTTGAATAAGAAGAAATTGCAAGTCATTAATGAATTGATGTTATGTCTATCTACATGCATCTTCCTACATTTATTTCATCACATATTGAAAGTAATATTAAAAACACAGACAACTAAAAGTTATTGCTTCCACATACTATCTTTTCTTCAAGAACGTATCATTTTCATTAAATTGAAGGTACGTAAGAAACTCGAATTGCATGTAATTTTGTAGTAATATCTTTCATGGAAGGCCTTTCTTTTGGAGATGAAACGGAGCAAGAGAGACCTAATTCTGTCAAGGAAAGCAATCATTTGCTGATGCTTTGGCAACTAAACCATATTGGTTGTTCTCCACCCCCTTTGCTAGCATCTCTTTGCTCTTTTGGTAAGCATTTTAAGATCCACTATGTAATTGATTCCATGAGGAAGTATCATTTTAATGTGATTATGTAGAGTTAAGTTATCACCGAAAACATCATCGACATGTATTCTTCCAGTAAGCATCTATAGTAATAATATTCCAAAACTATAAACATCTGCAGGTGAAGACAGGGGAGCTACTTCACCATACTCTGTACATAAAATGTAGATATATGTTATGAGAAAATATTTCCTTAAAATACCATAAATCTTTGAGAAGAAATGTGATTAACTTTAACATTGAGAAGAAGAATTATTACATCACCTGGGGCAATATAGCCAATATTTCCTTTAATGCCACTTTTCTTGAAACAATCTTGAAGAGATATATTCACATTCTCGTAAAGCATTCTTAAGAGTCCAAAATCACTCACATGTGCAATAATGTTATTATCAAGTAGAATGTTACTTGGCTTTATGTCTCAGTGAATGATTGGTGGTTCACAGCTATGGTGAAGATACTGCAAAGCTTTTGCAACATCGATGACAATACTTAATCTTTTTTCCAAAGAGAAAACATCATCTTCAAGATTATTAAAGGATAGATTCAACTTCTGAAGAAAGATAAGTTTTTGTAGAAATTGAGGAATAACACCTGATAAATTATTATGTGAAAGGTCTAGTATTTCAAGACTCTTCACACTCCTTAAATAAATAGGGATGGATCTTTGGAAGAAGTTGTATTCCATATATAATTAAAGCAATGATTGGCAACTTCCAAGTGTTTTTGGAATTTTCCCTCTCAAATTATTATTAGAAAATCAAGGTAGAAGAGATTTATTAGACGATCAACTTCTAATGGTAGAGATCCAGTGAAAGAGTTATAAGACAAATCCAAAGTATTTGAAAAGGAAGGAATGAAAAAAATTTCTCTTGGAATCCAACTAGTTAGATTATTATGACTAAGATCCAATAAAGTGAGAAGCTAAAGATTTTTTAGGCTTGAATTATAGGGCATGTTAATTAATTAGATCCTAAATCCAACTCGCTAAGTCTTGTGAGATTTTCTGAGTAGGGAATAATTACTGTAATATCATTCCCATAAAAAATATAAACCTTGTAGCCTTTCAAGCATTCCAATGGTCTTGGGTATGAACCTTCCAAAAGCTTGTTTTCCATCCCTATACTAATTGGATTGGTATACCTATCAAGTTTGTTATGGATCATACTGAAATATAGTTGAATCCTAATGTTATTTGTTGAAGCTAAATGGAGAGGTTCCCAAATGATTTCAGAAGCATCCCACGGAGGTTATTACAAGAGCTAAAATTTGTAAGCTGATGCAATTAGTTAATGAATCAAGAAATCTCCATTCCTTTGCATCATTTGCTTCAGGTTGGCTATATTCCATATTGAGGCATATAAGATTATACATTTTTCCAAGGTCTGGTGGCACCACTCCTGTGAAATTATTTTTGCTAATGTCCAAACGGACAAAACTGGTCACATTTTGAAGAGCTTGATCAACTGAACTAATGAAATTATTATGAGCACAAAAAATGATTACAAGGTATGAAAAAGCTTGGGCAATATTAGCTGAAATGTAACCAGAGGTGATTTTTTGCCATCGAAACTCTGCGCAGTGAAGATAGGCTGTAGAATAAAGAATGAATGTTACCTGAAAGTTTATTAACGACCATATTAAAGTTTTTTAAGTTATGAAGAACACCAATCTCTTGTGGGATGTCTCCCTCTAGATGGTTATAATAGGCATAAAAAAACTTTCCAAGAAGGATAGATTGGTAAGTGAAGGTGGGATGATGCCAATGTTGTTGTTTTCATCGAGACAGAGGAATTTGAGTGGTGACATGGAGTTGATAGAAAGAGGTATTTGTCCTGTGATATGGTTGTTGCGAAGGTTCAGAACTTGGAGAACATAGCTTTGGTTGATCGTTAGAATAACATTAATGTCTCCATCAAATGAGTTAAAGCTCAAGTTAAGATATTGTATTCGTGGGAAGCACGTTAGAATTGGAGGGATCTCCCCATAGAGCATGTTGAGGCTTCAAGCCTTCTCAGGAAGGTGAGATTAAATGTGGAAGGCGAAAGAGGACCAACCAATCCGAAGGAACGGAGATCCAAGGCCGTGACTCTGTCGTGGTGCTTGTAGCCGCACGTGGCCCATGAGCAAAAGTGGTTGGTGGCATTCCATGAGCTCGCAAAAATGGTAGAAGAATCCACATTTCTTTGCTTTAGAAACTGAATCTTGAACACAAAGAGTAATTCATAGTCTGTATTATTTCTTCCAATTGCTAACAATTGTTTGGAAGATACGCAAACAAAGAAGAGAATATATAAGCGTTTGATGACACTAATAATTTCCACTATTGAATATCAGTGACATGTGCCAGGAAACTAAGAATCTAACAAGAGAAAGAGAGCTACTTCACTACCTTTGCCATCTTGAATTTATAAAAAGAAGGGATAAATGCATATATAGTACTTGAAACATCGTTAATTACAAAACTAGTGGAATTCCAATTAACCGCATAATTACTGCATTTCTGGAGTCATAAAATGTTTAAGTTTCTTTCTTGGTTGTTTCTGAATGAAATGATGGGTGATCTACCTTCTTTTCTTTATTATTTAATGAAGAAAAATTATTATTATTTTTTTTTTTTTGCTTTTTATATCTATCATCACATATAATTTTTAATATATGTTATTAATTACGTTTAATAATATAAAATTGATATAAGAATCAAACTTCATCAATTTCTATGATAATTTATGTATTCAACAAACAAGAAAAACTTATGAATGATCAAGCAGTGAATAAATACCATTTTAAATACTATTTTTGTTAATAACTTACATCAATTAGAATCATCCAATGCATACAATGCAATATAACACCAATAACTCAGGTTTAATAAAGATTTTGTACTTTAAAATCATAATTTGCTCCACCTATAGAGGACATGCATTTTTAAATTTTTTATTCATATGATGGAAAACTAAATCTTCATTTATTGAAAAAAAAATTAATATCATCTTAATTTTAATTGCCAAATACTTAATCTAATATTTTTTTTTTGATATTGTTTTTAAATTTTAACTTAGTAGCATTCTCAGTTTAAGTGATTTGATCATTTAGCATGCTGGCCAGAGCACATGAGGGTAATTCAATTCATACTAGGCCAAGTCACACAACATTCTCAAACAGTGTGCAGATTTCTTAGAGCACCAGTATAATGGAATTGCAAATTTTGGCGCATTTGAAGGGCGTTAGTGCATATATTTTAGAATATTTTAATGATGATTGAATGATGAATATCTTGTCTTTACAAGTCCTTAAAGGTGCTTTCAAAGTTTGGGTGCTCTTAAATTAATGCATTTGTATTATTTATATTGACTAAGAAAAGTATGCGACGACTCCTNATATTTTAATGATGATTGAATGATGAATATCTTGTCTTTACAAGTCCTTAAAGGTGCTTTCAAAGTTTGGGTCCTCTTAAATTAATGCATTTGTATTATTTATATTGACTAAGAAAAGTATGCGACGACTCCCCAATCAACCAAATATTTAATGCAAATGACTAATGACTTGCATTGATCACATCATGTGGATGCTTCACTTCTCAGATGAGGTGACTGAGTTTTTATTTTCATATCTATTTTTCGATATAATTTTTAAATTTAACAAATATTATTAATCATGATGAACAATATAATTTTTATACGATAATTAAATTTCATCCATTTCTATGAAAAATTATTTATTAATCGAATATGTAAAAATTATAAGAATGATCAAACACCATATAAATACATTTTTTAAAATTACTAATTTTAATCATATGTTTGATCAACAATCAGAATCATCCAAAGCATGAACTAAGAGATCATCAATAACTGCCGTGTTTATAAGTGCAAGAGATCAAACCCAAAAAAAAAAAAAAAAAACTTTGATGTATCCTCCTCTACCAATAGATCCAACCCAAAAAATAAAACAAAATACAACTTTAACATGAGAGTGAATCACAACAAAGGTACATGCATAAACTAAGTGCTAAGGCAGATTATTTCTTTTGAAAAAATAGATAAAAAGAAACCAATACTATACCTCCCACTAATTTCCTCTATTTGATGATTGAAGTATCAAGTTTCAGCTATCAATCTCGATCTATATGACCAACTACGACCTATGTATCTAGTTGCCACTGTGACTTTCAACTATGACTTATATGACTAACTGTTACTACGACTAACAACTATGACCTATGAAGCTAAGTGCTACTATAATTCTAACTATGGTCTCTATGGCCAACTGATGGTATTACAACTATCAATCTTGGCCTAGGAGACCAATTGCTATTATGGCTTCAACCTATGGTCTCCGAAACCAATTGATGCTATTGCAGCCTTTGACAACAGTCTTTATGAAAAAATACTATCTTTGTAGCAATTAGGTATGCCCTTCGAAGCACACTATCACTATTATCCCCAAAATCTCATTTGTTTTAGCCCAATTACTACTATTAATGCTGGATGACTATTATACATGTATGATTATCAGTATTGTAATTCCATCTTCTTTAAGTCAAGTGACGACTGGACATATATACTCATAATTATATAATAGATTACTTTGACTGAGCAAGATTCTGTGATTCTTCTACTTTTCAGGGTTTTTCCACTTAAAAAAATCATGGTGTCTTATTTTGCTACATTTTTATTATCTTTGTGTGCTGGATCTTCGTGCAACGCTAAGACGTTAAATAATCACTATGCTGTCACGAATCTTCAGGCACACCACAATATATACATACTTACCTACATACATACTTGAATATGAAAATGCAAAATATTATGTTAAATTAACTTTGAGTTGCATCCAAGGATATATTTTCAAATTGAAGCTAATTTGATTTCATTTGAATCACTTATCAGTAAAAATTGTCCTTCATAAGTAATTAAAGAGAATCTGTTAAGTATTTTGTAAATTTAAATAAAATAAGAAAAGAAATTGAAAAATATTAAAGAGCATGTAATGCAAAAATAAACTTAAAGAAGTGCATATGAGCATCTAAGTATATATTTAACATTTGCTATTAAAATGTTAATGTTACAATTATATATATATATATATATATATATATATGATTACTTGATTTTACAAAAAAATCGAAATTGCTTAAGCATTGTGTTGTCACCTCATTTAATTAACTAATAACATTTCCAAGTCCAAGTCTAAGCCATTGATTGCTTTCAACTTGACGTCGATCAGGACTTAATAAGCTTTGTTTGTTCAATTAATCAGCAATACATTCATGAATTTTGCCTTCATTTATTTAGACAGTTAGCTTAAATTGACATCCGACGACTCATCAGTCAACAGAATTGATGCCGTTGTGGAATTCCAAGGCAGTTTACTTCACTTCGAACTTGTATGCATCCCCACCCAATTCCTATGTATCTACATTTCTAATACCTAAACCCATTTATCACATAATTCTTATGTATTTACATATCTAACCCTTGAACATTTATATTTACATCCATATCACTCAAAATTACGTGCAATTCATTAATAAATTGATGTTGAATTCTCACAAAATAGAAATAAGCTATGTCTATCTACATGCATATTCCTACATATATTTCATCCCATACTGAAAGTAATATTAAAAACACAAACAACTAAAAGATGTTGCTTCCACATGCTAGCTTTTCTTCAAGAGCATATCAATTGTTGTTCTTCAAGAACATATCATTTTCATCACCCTGAAGGTATGTAAGAAACTCGAATTGCATGTAATTTTGCAGCAACATCTTTCATGGAAGGCCTTTCTTTTGGAGATGAAACTGTGCAACAGAGACCTAATTCTGTCAAGGAAAGCAAGCATTTGTTGATGCTTTGGCAACTAAACCATCGTGGTTGTTCTCCACCCCCTTTGATAGCATCTCTTTGCTCTTTTGTAAACATTTTAGGATCTACTATGCAATTGATTCCATGAGGAAACATCATTTTAATGTGATTACGTAGAGTTAAGTTATCACTGAAAACATCATCAGTAGGCCTTCTACCAATAAGCATCTCTAGTAACACTATTCCAAAACTATAAACATCTGCAGATGGAGACAGGGGAGCTACTTCTCCATGTTCTGTAGATAAAATGTAAATGTAATTTTTGAGAAAATATTTCTTTGAAATACAATTAATCTTTGAGAAGAAATTACATGATTAGTTTTAACATTGAAAAGAAAATTCATCACATCACCTGGGGCAATATAACCAATAGTTCCTTTAATGCCACTTTTGTTGGATATATTCACATTCTCATAAAGCATTCTTGAGAGTCCAAAATCACCCACATGTGCAATAATGTTATTGTCAAGTAGAATGTTACTTGGCTTTATGTCAGAGTGAATAATTGGTGGTTCACAACTATGGTGAAGATACTCCAAAGCTTCTGCAACATTGATGACAATACTTAATCTTTTTTCCAAAGAGAGAAGATTATCTTCATCAATCTCATATTCTCCGTGGAGCCACGTGTCTAAGTTTCCCTTGGGCATGAATTCAAATATCAATGCTTTAAACTCATGCCCTTGAATATCAAAGCTCGAGCATGAACTTAGGACTCGTACAAGATTACGATGTCGTATGCTTCTTAATGCATCACATTCATATGTAAAACTCTTCAAAGCTCCATGAACCTCAAGGTTAAATACTTTAATAGCCACAATAGCATCATAATCTCTTAAGTTGCCTGCATAAACAGAGCCATATCTTCCACAACCTACTAGGTGTGTAGTAGAGAAAGTATTTGTAGCTTCAACTAATTGTGCATAAGAAATTTTTGGAAATGGAGGGCTTAAAGATAAACCAGATGCGTTTCTTAAATCATTTTTATTTTTTCTTCTATAAAGCAAAGTATAGCACAACAAAAGGATGAATAACATAACTACAATGCTAAGAATAGGGAATAAAATTTTGATTAAATGATGATATTTTGTTGATGATGATTGGGCAACACATTTTGGCAAATGAACTGTTAGAGTTCCACCGCATAGTTTTTCATTTCCAATGAGAGATATTTCTGAGGAATTGGCAAAGACACCTTCATATGGAACCTCACCTTCAAGATTATTAAATGATAGATTTAACTTCTTAAGAAAGATAAGTTTTTGTAGAAATTGAGGAATAACGCCTGATAAATTATTATGTGAAAGGTCTAGTATTTCAAGGCTCTTCACACTGCTTAGAGAAATAGGGATGGGGCCTTGGAAGAAGTTGTAATCCATATATAATTCAAGCAATGATTGACAACTTCCAAGTGTTTTTGGAATTTCTCCTCTCAAATTATTATTAGAAAAATCAAGGTAAATGAGATTTATTAGAAGACCAACTTCTAATGGTAGAGGCCCAACGAAAGAGTTACCTGACAAATCCAAAGAAATTGAAAAGGAAGGAATGAAAAAAATTTCTCTTGGAATCAGACCAGTTAAATTATTAAGTCTGAGATCCAATGAAGTGAGATGCTGGAAGTTTTTTATGCTTGGAGGTATATGGCCTGTTAATTGATTAGATCCTAAATACAACAGGCTAAGTTTTGTGAGATTTTCTAAGGAGTAAGGAATAATTCCCGTAAGATCATTCCCATAAAAATCTAAAACTTGTAGCCTTCCAAGCATTCCAATGGTCTCGGGTATAGAACCTTCCAAATGATTGTTGTCCATTATTAAACTAATTAGATTGGTGTACCTATCAAGTTCAAAAGGGATTCTTCCTATAATGTGATTAGATCCTAAGGTTATTTGTTGAAGCTCCGTGGAGAGGTTTCCAAATGATTTCGGTAGCCTTCCACGGAGGTTATTACCAGAAAGTCCTAAAGTTTGTAAAATGGTGCAATTTGTTAATGAATCAAGAAATCTCCATTCCTTTTCATCATTTGCTTCAAATTGGTTTTCTCCCATATTGAGGTATACAAGATTGTACATTTTTCCAAGGTCTGGTGGCACCACTCCTGTAAAATTATTTTTGCTAACTTCCAAAAGGACTAAGCTGGTCACATTTTGAAGAGCTTGATCAAGTGAACCAAGGAAATTATTTACACCAATAAGAAAGGCTTGAAGGTTTGGAAAAGCTTGGGCAATATTGGTTGAGATGTAACCAGAGAGGTGATTTTTTGTCACCGTAACGATCTGCAGTGATGATAGGTTGTAAAATGAAGAAGGAATGTTACCTGAAAGTTTATTAACAGCAACATCAAAACGTTTCAACTTTTGAAGAACGCCAATCTCTGGTGGGATGCCTCCCTCTAGATGGTTATATGCGACAAAAAAACTTTCCAAGAAAGATAGATTGGCAAGTGAAGGTGGGATGGTGCCAATGATGTTGTTTTCATAGAGACTGAGGAATTTGAGTGGTGACATGGAGTTTAGAACAAGAGGTATTTTTCCTGTGATCATATGGTTGTTAGTAAGGTCCAGAACTTGGAGAACAGAGCTATGGTTCATCGTCAGAATAGCATGAATGTCTCCATCAAATGAGTTAAAGCTCAAGTTAAGATGTTGTAGCCGTGGTAAGCAAGCCAGAATTTGAGGGATCTCACCATAGAGCTGGTTGAGGCTGAGATCAAGCCTTCTCAGGAAGGTGAGATTGAATATGGAAGGAGGAAGAGGACCGACCAACCCGACGGAATGGAGATCCAAGGCTGTGACTCTGTTGCGGTGCTTGAAGCCGCACGTGACCCCTTCCCATGAGCAAAAGTGGTTGGTGGCATTCCATGAGCTCGCGAAAATGGTAGAAGAATTCACATTGCTTTGCTTTAGAAACTGATTCTTGAATGCAATGAGTGATTTGTAGTCTGTATTATTTCTTCCAACTGCGAACAATTGTTTGGAAGATAAACGGACAGACAAGAGGATAATTAAGAGTCTGCTGACACTAATAATTCTCAACATTTAATAGCAGTGATATATGCCAGGAAACTAAGGATCTAACAAGCGAAAGAGAGGTACTTCGCCACCCCTGCCTTCTTGAATTTTTAAAAGAGAAAATGATAATTACATAAATAGTACTTGAAACACTGTTAATTATAAAACTAGTGGAATTCCAATCAACTTCATAATTAATGCATTTGTGGAATTACTAGATGTATTGGTGAAACACTCACAATCACATAATTAATACATTTGTGGAATCACAATATGTTGAAGTTTCTTTCTCGTCCATTTATGAATGAAATGATGGGCGATCTACCTCTATTTTTATAATATTTAATGAAGAAAAATGATTATCCTCCTTTTTTTGTTTGCTTTTTATATCTATCATTCCATATAATTTTTATTAATTAAATGTAAAAAAAAAATTATACAATAATCAAATTTCATCATTTCTAAATTCTTAATCAAATTATCATTTATTGAAAAACAAATTCATATCATCTTAATTTTAATTTCCAAATACTTAATCAAATATTTTTTTGTATTTTTTTTTTTTTTAAATTTTAACTCGGCAGCATTCTCTGTTTAAGTGATTTGATCATTTAGCATGATGGCCAGAGCACATGCGGGTAATTCCATTTATTTTAGGCCAATCCGCACAACATTCTAAATACAATGTGCACATTTCTTAGAGCACCAGTATAATGGAATTGCAAAATTTGGTCCATTTGAAGGGTGTTCGTGCATATATTTTAGAATAATTGATGAATATTTGGTCATTTGAGGTCTTTAGAGGTGCTTTCAAGGTTTGGGTGGTCTTAAACTAATGCATTTGTATTATTTATATTCACTAAGAATAATATGCAACGACTCAAACAATTAAACATTTAATGCAAATGACTAATTACGTGCATTGATCACATCATGCAGATGCTTCACGTCGCAGATGAGGTGACTGAGTTTTTGTTTTCATATCTATCTTTCCATATAAATTTTAAATTTAACAAATAGTATTAATCATGATGAACAATATAATATTGGTATAAAAATCAAATTTCATCCATTTCTATGACAATTTATTTATCAATTGAATATGTGAAAATTTTAAGGATGATCAAACACTATATAAATACAATTTTAAAATTACTAATTTTATTCATATGTTTGATCACCAATTAGAATCATCCAAAGGTGCATGCATGAACAAAGTGCCAAGGCAGTTTATTTCATTTGAAAAAATACATAAAAAGAAACCACCGCTATACCTCCTACTAATTTTCTCTATTTGATGATTGAAGTATCAAGTTTCAAGCATCTGTTAAACATCTTAAATCAACCTTTCAGGGGGTAGTGAGGCCTGCTGAACAATTTTCTGAAGAAAATCCTTACTGAGGAAGCTGGGTTGGGGTTTCAGGCTCTGAAGCTATTTTCTGTTGCAGAGCTGAACCATCTGCTTATGATTCAGGTTCAGGAAGAGAGCCGTTCTCTTCCTTCTCCACCAGGCTTTTAGCTTCTTTTGCAGAATTATCAATCACAGGTTCCCTGCTCTTTCCCTTTACCCTCTCTTTCTCCAAATCTTGCTTGGCTAATGGAGAGAACTGTGATTTCAGAGACTTTGCCGCCCCCAACCATGCAAGAACAATGACCAACAGTATTCCTCCAATATAGGGAGTGGAGTTTTGCTAAAAAGCCAAAAGTTAAGATCATGAACTGTTGAATCAAAGCACCGCCTGATTTTCCCAAGGGATTACAAACAACATCAATGGGGGCACAAATGCACCCCCTTTTGTTGAACTTCACGCCCCAGGGGCTCTTGGCGCCTATGCGCGGCCAAAAAAATAAATTTCAATTTTTTTTAATCTTTTGATCTTTGATTCCTTTCTTCGTCGAAGCTCGTGTGGTGAATTCTTATGGGTTCTCGGACCATCACAAGACATTGAGAGACGAGAATAGGCCTCTCCATCTCCAGGTGGACTCCGTAGATGCACGGTATCGAGAAAAATTTCCCCGTCCCTGCAGGCCCGGTATGATCCCGATGCTACAAAACTCAATTTTTCATCTGAGAGCCCGTAGGATTACAACAGACTCAAACACTACAGAGAGTCATGTATCATTCAAAAATGGCTCCATAAATCAAAATGAACAATTTGCATGTGTCAATTTGAGAATTTTGATGCCAACGGACATCCTGGACCCCCGTACAGGTAGATTGGTCTAAAAACCCAAAATTTCCAAAAAATACGCGTGAGAAATTTTGATGACTCCCTTCGGCCACCAAAAGCTCTGAATAGGCGGGATATGGCCTCTATGACACCGTAATGGAGATCAAGCATGACCGGTGTTAGATTTTACATCGCTACATGGTGAGCTCTCCCGGATTCGGCTTAATCGGCATTGATCCTGATTCTGTGCTTGAGGCATGTACCAGGAGGACCAATGAGATGTCATAGGCTAGAAGAAAATAAAAACTACCCTTTATAATTCGCGTGGACATTCGAGAATGCAATATCAAAAATTGGTCCAACAACAACTTCTAACCATGACTTATGTGACCAACTACAACTTATGGAGCTAATTGCTACTACATATTTAAATTATGCTTTATGTGGCTAACTACTACTAAACTATCATCCACAATATATGTGACCAACTACAACCCATGTAGCTAACTGTTACCGTATCTTCTAATTATATCTTATATAGCTAACTGCTACTACAATTACCAACCTCGATCTATTTGACAAACTACAGCCTATGTATTTAGCTGCTACTGTGACTTTCAACTATGACCTATATGATTAACTGCTAGAGTGGCTACCAACTTTGATTGGTGTTACTAGTTATGACCTATGAACCTAACAGCTAATATAGTTCCAACTACGGTCTCTTTGACCCACTGATGATACAACAACTACCAATCATAACTTAGGAGACAAATTGCTATTACGACTGCCAACTAAGGTCTCCGCAATCAACTGATGCTATTGCAGTCTTCGATTACAGTTTTTATGAATTATGAGCTTTAAAGCACACTATCACAATAATAGCCAAAAATCTCATTTGTTTTAGTCCAATTACGACTATTAAAGCTGGATTATTACACTTAAATGATTATCAATATTGTAATTCTATCTTCTTTAATTCAAGGGAAGATTAGAACTTTATACTCATAATTATATAATGAATTATTTTGATTGAGCTAGATTCCATGATTTTTTTTTGTTTTCAGGGTTTTTCCACATAAAAAATCAAGGTGTCTTCTTTTGCTAAAATTTTATTGCCTGTGTGTGTCTTAGATCTTCGTGATGTGCTAAATCGTTAAATAATTACTCTACTATAAGGAAACATCTGGCACACAACATTATATAAATACCTACATACTTGAATATGAAAATGCAAAATATTATGTTAAATTAACTTTGATTTGCATCCAAGGATATATTTTCAAATTAAAGCAAATTTGGTTTTATTTGGATCACTTAATAGTTCAATGAGATTTAATTATCAGTCATATTGTCTTTCATAGGTACTTGAAGAGAATTAGTTAAGTATTTGTAAATTTAAATAAAACTTGAAAATAAATTTAATAATATTAAAGAGCTTGTAATGCAAAAAAAAAAAAAAAAAGTTAAAGAATCTAAGTATATATTTAACATTTGCTATTAAATGTATATTGTTACAATTTAAAATACATATATCGGTTTACTTGATTTTACAAAAAGTCGGAATTGCTTAA